>CM077154.1:158450957-158534040 GCA_039583875.1 Platanthera guangdongensis
AAGAAATTATTTGAGGTTGTGTTCGAAAGGCCAAAAAGTTGGGTAGACTGGTTGCCAATAGCAGTACAATACCACGTTCCATAGTGCCACTAAGATGACCCCAAATGAAATTGTTTATGGACAAGTCCCAACTCTCCATGTTCGGCATATTGAAGAAGTGAGCAGCCTGGAGGCGGTTGATAGGTCCCTAAACGCTCGCGAGAAGATGATCTCGATTTTAAAGGAGAATCTGATGACTCTGGTCCAATCCCAAAACCGTATGAAGATGAAGGTGGATAAGAGAATGTGAGAAAGAGTATTGGAAGTGGGCTCATGGGTATATGTTGAATTCAACCTTACAAACAAATGAGTATAAGGAAACATACTTCTTACAAATTTTCTCCAAGGTTCTTTGGGACTTTTCAAATCCTGAAAAGAGTTGGCATGGTAGCATGCAAGTTGCGTCTACCTGAGGACGCGAAAATTCACTCGGCCTTCCATATTTCCCAGTTATGTGAAAACAAAAGTGCCCACCGTTATAGGACAAGCCTTTTCCGGCAACGGTTAATGAAGAGGGTAATTTTTTTGTGGAGTCAATGCTCATCCTGGATTGCAGGATTCGTCGGTGGAATGGTGCGGTGAAAACACAGGTCCTTGTGCAATGGTGCATTGGATCGAAGGAGGCAACGTGGGAGGATCTATGGTGTATAAAGCAACGTTATCCAAGTTTTCTTCCTTACGGACAAGGAAGTTGTGAAGGGGAATGTATTGATGCACACCTGAAGTCGATGTCGGATTGACCCCGGTTCACTGATTGGCAGGAAGGAAATCTCAGTGGTGGTGGTTTGTTTTTAATTCAAATAAAGGGTGTTTTGGTAATTCAATTAGTTTTCTCTTAATTTAAATAACTGAGGGGTTAGCTGTGTTTTCTTAAGCTATTTCTTGAGAGTTAGTCAGAAAGACTGAGAGAGTAGTCTGTTCAAAGCTTGTTTCTTAGGGCTACATATATTGTCTTTGTTGGAACCCAAGTCCAGGTGGTTAGCCGTTCTAGTCGCAGCGGTCTGTCTGGTCAGCAGTCTGGCGATTTGGACCAGCAGCCTGTCTGGTCAGCGGCCTGGCGGTTTGGACCAGCGGCCTGTCTGATAGCCTTCCCAGCGGCTTGGTTAGAGATTGCAGCAGCGGCCTAGAGGTTTGCCGCAGCAGCGGTTTGAAGGTTAGCCGCAGCAGCTGTCTAGAGGATAGTCGCAATAGTGGTCTGAAGGTTAGCCGCAGCTGCGGTCTAGAGGTTAGCCGCAGCAGCGGTCAGGTGGGTAGTCGCGGCAGCGGTCCGGAAGTTAGCTATCGCAGCGGACTGGGAGTTAACCGCAGCGGCCTGGTGTTAACCGCATCTGCAGTCTGGGTGTTAGCCGACGCGGGAGTTCAGAGGCTGTGACGTTTTGTATTCTTTGTATAGTTGGGCGGTTTGACTGTGTCAAACCACTCTGGCCGCGCGACTTGTATTTAGTCTCACATTGTTTGTTGTATTCTTTCATCTCCCCTGTTTTCTATAAATAATGGGGCATACCTATGTAATAATTATCTTTTTGGAGCAATAAAATTTGCATTTATTTAGCTCTTTTTATTTGGTATCAGAGCTAAACGGTCATTTACTTCTTTTGTTTGCGGTTTGCTTTTCTAACCGTCTTTGCCTTCTTTTCTGCTCACGCGGTTTCTTTTCATGTTCCCTCTCTGCCATCCCTTGCTTGTCGCTTTTCCTGCGACTTGTCCCTTTGCCTTTTATTCTTTCGCGCGGTTTTTTCCTGTTCGCGCGGCTTCGTTGTTCTTCGCCCTGTCCTCCCTTGCGAGTTGTTTGTTGCGGGTTGGTTCTCTTCCCGCGCGGTTTGTTTCCTTTGCTCGCGCGATCTCTTTCTCTTATTCTTGTTCGCGCGGTTTGTTTGGTTACACCGGGCGACTTGTTGTTCTCTATGGACACTCCATCTTCTTCTTCCACTTTGTCCGCTCCTCTCTCTCTCTTTCTTCTACTTCTACTTCTGGTAATTTGGGTACTGCTTCTAAGCTTTCAGGTCTAAATTACCCGAACTAGAGTGTGTCTTTTTTTCATGTTACGCTCTCAGCGTAAGCGCCATCATTTGACTGATGAACCCCCTCCTGTTGGCTCTGCTTCTTTTGATGATTGGGATGTGGTCGATGCTTTGGTACGTACCTGGTTGTCCAACAGTTTGTCTGATGAATGTCTTCATGTCATTAGACATGATCAGAGGGTCAAGGCTGCCTGGAATCATCTTGCTTCTTTGTACTCCAAGGGCGCACAGACTTCACGCACTTATACTTTATATGCGGATCTTTTTGCTCGACCCGTCATGACTCTTGTTGTTGTGTATCAGGAGGTACAAACTCTTGGTGTTGAACTTCTTCAACATCGTCTTTTTTCTGATGATCTTGTTGAGCAACATAAACACTTTCAGGAGTTTCTTGTGGTTTGCTACTTACCCCACCTTCCTGACTCGTATGACATGATTCGTCAACAAATTCTAGGAGAGGCGGATACTCCGACTCTGGATGCTACTGTTGCTCGCATTTTCGCTGTTACAACTCTGCTTCAGCGTCCTTTGCTTCCCTCTCCTTTTCCTGATATTGTTGCTCATCCAAGTCGTCATGACAACTCTGCTGATCGAGGTGGCGGTACTGGAGGTCGTGGTTATTATAAGTTTCTCTGTTCTCATTGTGACAAAGTTGGTCACTTAGTTGATCGTTGCTGGGACAAACATCCTCACCTCCGTCCTGCTTCGGCTAATTCCTCCAAGAAAACTACTTCAACCCTTGCAACTTCTAGTGCTGCTCAGTTTGTTACTACGGGTAGGTGGCTCATTGATTCTGGTGCTACTAATCATATGACAGGGAATTCTCGTTTTTTCTCTTCTCTTGACAAGAGTAACTGGATACCTTCAATTCTTATTGTCGATGTTTCTCCTTCTCCGGTTCATGGGTCTGGCACAGACGCACAGTGCATGTTACTCATTCTCTTCAGCTTCAGGATACTCTTTATGCCCCGAATTTTCCGTGCAATCTTCTTTCTGTCACAACTCTTTGCAAACAGTTGAATTGTGAAGTTATTTTTACTGCTTCTACTTGTGTTTTTCAGGTTTTGCAATCAAAGGAGACGATTGCTACTGAGACTGAAAGCGGCAGCTTGTTCTATCTTGATATTTTTTCTGCTTTCTCTGTTTCATCTTCTTTACTTCAGTGACATGTTCGGCTGGGGCATCCTCCTCCTCGGATTCTTTATCAGCTTTTGTCTGATTTACCCCGAGGAGACTCTTCTCTTAATTGTGAGGCTTGTAGGTTTGGCAAACATCACCGGTCTACTTTTCCTGATAAGCATGAACGTACTGTTTCTCGTCCTTTTGAACTTGTTCATTCAAATATATGGGGTCCTGCTCCTATTCAGACTGTTGGTAGTGGTAGTTTGTATTTTGTTACTTTTATTGATGTTTTTTCTCGGTGTACGTGGTTATATTTGTTCCACGAACGCTTTGAAATTTTTTCTATTTTCACTGCGTTTTATAATGAGATTCGTACACAGTTTGATATCTCTATTAAAATTCTTAGATCTGATAATACTAAGGAGTATCTTAGCCATCAGTTTACAGCGTTCTGTATGCATCATGGCGTTGTTCATCAGACTACTTGTTCTTACACGTTTTAACAGAATGGCATTGCTGAACGGAAGAATCGTCATCTTTTGGATGTAGCTAGTGGTCTTCTCACTCATATGCACGTTCTCAAGTCGCATTGGATTCATATTGTTCTTCTATCATGTTTTCTTATTAATCAAGTTCCGTCGTCGGTTCTCAATGGACGGACTCCTTTTTTTATTATGTATCTTGATGCAACTCCGTTTCCTTTACCTCCTCATTGGATGCACAGCATTGGTCCACTATATTTATTCTGGTCATGACAAACTATCTCCTCGTTCTGTTAAGTGCATCTTTCTAGGTTATTGTTCAACACAGAAATGATATAGGTGTTATGATCATGTTCTCCGACGACAGTATGTTTCTGCGCATGTCACTTTCTTTGAGAATGCTCCATTCTTTACCCTTTCCTCTGTTTTCCCTTCTTCTAGTGATTCTGCTTCTTTTCCCTTGTGTCGGCACCTTTTCCGGAGCATGCACTTCCTTCTTCTCCTTCTCTTTCTGACTCTGCTGCTGTCTTTGATTCTTATGTTGAGCCGCTGCCAACAGCTCCTGTGTCAGTGGTCTCTCCTTCGAATGAAACTGAGACAGTAGACAGGACAGACCTTGATCTTCTGATTGCTCTTCGGAAATGTGTTCGTTCATGCACCCAACATCATCTTCGTGATGTGGTCTCTTATGCGCAATTATCTCCTCTGTCTCAGAGCTTTGTTCTTGCTCTCTCGGCGAATGTTCTTCCCTCCTCCTATCGTGATGCTCTGGTTATTCCTCATTATAAAGTTTTTATAGATGAAGAGATGAAAACTCTGAATGAACGGGGTACTTGGTCACTTGTTCCTACCCCTCCTAAAACTAATGTGGTTGGATGTCGCTGGGTCTTTGTCATCAAATTTCTTTCTGATGGTGTTGTTGATCGATACAAAGCCCGGCATGTTGCCAAAGGGTTTACGCAAAGTTATGGTGTGGATTTCTTCGACACATTCTCTCTTGTTGCTCGGATTACTACGATCTGTGTGTTTTTCTCTGTGGCAGTTAACCGGGATTGGGAAATATCTTAGTTGGATGTCAAGAATACTTTTCTTTATGGTGATTTGAATGAGACAGTCTATATGGAGCAACCTCCTGGGTATGTTGCTCAGGGGGAGTCTCAGGTGCGCAGATTGAAGGTCATCTATGGTCTTAAGCAAAGCCCGAGGGCCTGGTTTGACAAATTCAATGAAGTTATTTCTGTTGTTGGATTTGTTTGGAGTGTTGCAGATCACTCTTTGTTTATTCGGAAAACCTCGGCTGGCCTTATTGTTCTTGCAGTATATGTGGATGACATTCTTCTTACAGGGGATGATAGAAAAAGTATTGATATGACAAAGAAGCATTTGCTTTAGCATTTTGTTACCAATGATATGGGGTCTCCTAAATACTTTCTGTGAATTGAGATATCTCGAAAACCTGTTTATATTGGTCTCTCATAGCGGAAGTATGTTCTGGATCTTCTGGAAGAAACAGGTCTTCTTAGGACTAAACCTGCTCGGTCTCTTATGGTTGTTGATGACAAATGCTTGAGTGAGACTTCTCTTCCTCTTGAAGATGTCACTGGGTACTGACGTCTTGTCGGTAAACTCATTTATCTAATAGTCACAAGACCAGATATTTGTTATCCAGTAGGGAGAGTGAGCCAATTTATGCAAGCTCCCGGAGAATGTCATATGCAGTCAGCTCTGAAGATCCTAGAGTATGTAAAAGGTGCACCGGGGAAAGGACTCTTATTTCAGAGAATGGGACATTTGAATGTGGAGGCTTATTATGATGTTAGCTACGCAGATGATAAGAAAGATAGGAAGTCGACATCCAATTTATGTACCTTCGTTGGAGGTAATCTGGTCAATTGAAAGAGCAAGAAACAGATTGTAGTTGTCAGATCGAGTACAGAAGCAGAATACAGAAGCATGGCTCTGACTGTTTGCGAGCTGAAGTGGCTATGGACGCTCTTGTTGGATCTGGGAGAGATTTATGATCATCCCCTACCGATGTTTTGTGACAATAAAGTGGTTATATATATTTCAAGGAATTCAGTCTTTCATGAGAGGACGATGCATATCGAAGTGGAATGTCATTTTATCAGAGAGGAGATATTGAAGAATCAAATATGTACTCCATTTGTTACGTCTAATAAGGAGATAGTTGATTTCTTCACAAAGCCAGTTACCTCATTCTCGAAAGTTTGTATCAAGTTGAGCATGGTTGACATATATGCTCCATCTTAAGGGGGAGTGTTGGAACCCGAGTCAGGGTGGTTAGCCGTTCTAGTCGCAGCGGCCTGTCTGGTCAGCGGTTTGGCAGTTTGGACCAGCGGCCTGTCTGGTCAACGGTCTGGCGGTTTGGACAAGCAACATGTCTGATAGCCTTCCCAGCGGCTTGGTTAGAGGTCGCAGCAGCGGCCTAAAGGTTTGTCGCAGATGCGGTATGGAGGTTTGTCGCAGCAGCGGTCTGGAGGTTAGCCGCAGCAGCGGTCTGGAGGTTAGCCGCAGCAGCGGTCTGGAGGTTACCCGCAGCAGCGGTCCGGAGGATAGCCGCAGCTACGGTCTAAAGATTAGTCGCAGCAGCGGTCAGGTGGGTAGCCGCAGCAGCGGTCCGGAAGTTAGCCGTCGCAGCGGACTGGGAGTTAACCGCAACGGCCCGGTGTTAACTGCATCTACAGTCTGAGTGTTAGCCGTCGCGGGAGTTCAGAGGTTGTGCCGTTTTGTATTCTTTGTATAGTTGGGAGGTTTGACTGTATCAAACCGCTCTAGTCGTGCGGCTTGTATTTAGTCCACATCATTTGTTGTATTATCTCATCTCCCTCGTTTTCTATAAATAAGGGGGGCATACATATGCAATAATTATCTTTTTGGAGCAATAAAATTTGCATTTATTTAGCTCTTCTTACTGTCTTGTTCTTTGTTGTTTTTCAATATAGTGTGATGGATGATTTCTCTTGCTGATGTTATAATTGATTTACCTTATTGATTGAGATTGTTGTGTTGCTATAGCCGGTATAATTTGGAGCTTAACACTTTCTTTGTCTTTTAGAAGATTCAACAATATTAACTTTTCTGCCACAACCTCTCTCTTGAATCTAAATTCCTTAGTTATTCAAGAGGAATCTCTTCATCACCATCATCAACCTAAAGAAATTACCCTCACATTCATATGAGTTGCAATCATATAAATGTACATCCCATTTTCCTTATTTTTCTTCAATTTGAACGAGGGAGAGGTAGACCAATAAAGACTTGGAATGAAACTATAAGGAAAAACATGATATACTTAGGCATTAGTGAGATTATGACAAAAGATAGGGAACAATGGCGACAAAGGATCCATATAGCCGACACCACTATAGTGGGATAAAGGCTTGTGTTGTTGTTGTTTCTTCAATTTGATGATTTTTCTTGTAATGACCCCTGGATCATAGAACTTACCTCAGGAGAAACTTTCTTACATGTAGCAAGATTGCATTTTCTTGTTTAGCTAATAAGGTGTTGCTTCCTTTTATCCATCCCTCCTCTAAATTGTATGAAAAAACCCACATATTACAATATATTTTCCACTAGAACTGGATGTTTCGATAATATCACAAATATCACAATCACAATCTACACGATTCTAGGAATTGACAGGAAAAATAATTACAAGATAGACAAAATCACAATCATAACTCATTAATTGACAACAAGTATCAGTATACTGCCCCATAAGTAAACTATGTCCATACAAAGAAATAAAGCCAACTGAGTTGGATGGGGTGATACTGACCTATGAGGCTGTCACCAGTGTGGGCATGTAAGCGGAAGGGAGGGACAGTCTCTGAAGGAATATCAAATAAAAGTGAGCGGAGCGCGGACGTATCAGTAGATGAATCCAACGGCGATGTCCTGGTAGAATGCGTGAACAACGGTGGCTACAGGACAGGCAATAGGTGGAATCTTCTTAGAGGAGGGAGCTGCGGCTGCCGGCAGGGTTTTGAGAGGGTAGGAAGGTGAGTTGGGAGGAGAGACGCGAATACATGGAGATACGGTGGCAAACCCTAGGCAGATTCTCCGGCGAAGCGCAACGGCTGAGTAGGGTGATGCTGTCTCCTGAGGGCAGCGGCTGAATGGGGGCCGTCGGAACTCGGGGGGATTGCGGGCTGTAGCCGGAGCTGGAGCGATGCTCCTATCGGAATAGAAGAATCGGAGTAGGATAAGATGGCGCGGTGGCAGCTGGCCTCTGGTGGCTGCAATTTGCGGAATCCCAATTCTCGATTAGAGGTGGAGAGATCGGTTGGTTTTAGGTAGGTAGGTAGGTAGGTAGCGCACTTAAAAACTTGGAACTCGTTTTGACCCGTTTATGGCTAGATTTGTTTGGGCGTTTCGCTGCTCTGTTTTAGGCAAGTATCATCGAAAGGAGGGTAAAAAAAGGGAATTGTTAAAGGCAAACCTAATTTGGATATACGCAAACCAAAATCTAAAAATCTGGTCCTTTTTTTTCCTGGTGGTTTTTTTTCTACGCAAACCAATTTGGATATACGCAAACCAAATTCACCGCCACTCCCGCTGCATCTCCTAACCTCTCTGTTGTTGCCTCTCCCGTCGCCCCTTCCGCCACCTCTCTCGCGGCAACTCCCGCTGCATTTCCCGGCCTCTCTGTCACTGCCTCTCCCGTCACCGGTAGATTGCGAGGCTTCTGATGAGCGGTTCGACGTACAACAACCAGACGATTTTGAAGGTCTTCATGCTGGTTTTTTGTTTTCGTTGCCTCTCCCGTCGCGGGCAGGGGATTTTTTTGTTGATTTTGAAGGTGCGCCGCCGCTACTCTTCATTTTCGTTTTGATTCTGCAACTGAATTATTTAATACATATTTTCTTCTTTCATCTTCAACATATTACGAAGCTAATTTTTCATTTTGGATTCTGCAGATGAATTCTACACGTTGTCTTTTTTGTTCTTCTTTTTCGTTTTTGTGCTGTAATTATATAATGACGTTGGATGGTTGATTTCTACCTTCTTATGTCTTATTGTAGTTTATGAAGAGAGGAAAACATTAGTGTATTACTTGTTGTAACAAATAAAGTTGATTTTTGTTGTTCATACTTTCATTTGTCTTACAAAAACTGTTGTTGTTGAAGTATTAGACCGGACGGCTTAGCGGTCTGATCCAGCGGTTTGTTGACCGAGCGGTCTGACGGTCTCACTCTGAAGCCTGGAGACCGGACGGTCTATCGGTCTACCATTGCGACCTGTTCTATCCTGCTGGAATTGCCGAGCGGTTAACCCATCTGTCTAACCGCGCGGCCTGTGCGGTCTCCTTTATTCTAGCCGCTCAGTACTGTAAATGTTTAGTCCCACATTGTTTGTATACTCTCTCTCTCATCTCCTCCATTCTATATAAGGAGGTCATACCTTTGTAAATGATATCTTTTTTGGATAATAAAATTTCAATTATTCAAAAGTTTATCCGCTTGTTCTCTCTTTTTCGCTACTTTCTAACAGTTGTGAATTTTTCTCTTTCCAAATTTTTTTTTTGTTTCTAATTTCAGATACTAGAATCATGCTCAAAAATTTCTAAAGATTTTTATTGTATACAATCATGTTTCACAGTTGACCTCTGAAATTTAAATTAATCAGGTTTATGAATTTTGTAGGTGTTGTTTGGTAATAAAAGTCTTTAAATTTTTATAGGTTTTCGTTGAAGTGGATGTGATAGTTATCATATATTAAACGTCATAAGTTTGATGTTTGTATGTTATAAACGTGTTATTTTGTTAAACTGTTGCGCTGGACTTCTCATGAAATGGTTTTTTTGTCTAAAATATTTGATTATGTAATTTGTAGTATTGGTTTGTTGTTAACAATTTTGGTTTGTGGTTAACAATTTGGTTTGCACATAATATTTTTCAAAATATATGGTTTGTCATTAACAATGGTTTGCGTATATCCAAATTTGATTTGCCTTTAACAATTCCCTAAAAAAATGAACCTTCGGCGGCGTTTGCTCCGTTTCCACCCACCCGCCTTGAGATAGTTTTTTTAGCCAAATTTATTTTGGGTTTGTATGCACATCATTTTTGACTATATGCACATCATTTTTGACAATATGCACATCATTGATATGTGCACATCATAAATTTTATTTGTAGGTCAAAATATCTAGTAAACATCATAAATTTTATTTGCATGCCAAATTGTTAAATAAATATCAAAATAAAGTTTGAGTTTTTTTTACTTTAAGACTTTGTTTGGTTTAGCGTTTTGCTGTGGCGGCAGGAGGAGAAGAGCTTTTGGAACCGGAGGGGAAAGCTGCGGTTGGAATCCCTTCGTTTTTCTCCATTCCCCAAGGCACGGCGGGTGCAAACGGAGCAAACGCCGCCGCTGACCATTTGGTTACCCGCCACGCGGTGGCGTTTGCCCCAAACGGAGAGCTCCAAACAATGCGCCAAACGAAACCTAAATACAAAAGATTTCTTCCATTTTACATTTCAAACCAATAAAAAATAAACAAAATTAAAAATTCTCAAATCATTTTCACCAATATAACTAAAAATTAGCACGGTCCATTTTAAGTTCATGTAAACATGTACAAACATAAAGATATGAAGATTAGTTGTCTTAAATAAATAAAATATTTACAACTTATTTAAAATTAAAAGTTTGTTTGGTATAGTTGGTAGAGTTTTTTTTACTTATTTGAAAGATCTAGAGTTCAAGTCCTACCAACAACATTATTTTGATTTTTATAGATAATATTGATATGATATTATTTAAATATTTTAAAAAAAAGACTACTTATTATGTTGTAATTTAAAAAAAATGTAAACAAATTTGTAATTATATTGTTGTTTACTTTTGAAGAAGTTAGTTGTTTGAAATTTTTTTATATAAAAAAGTTTGTTATTATGTTATTGTATAAAATATTAAAATAATTTAAAATGGATGATGATATTCAAATAGTACATAAAGAACAATGAATTTAGATACATGATATCATTTTCCTATAATTGATCAACTATTTTAAATGATTATGTGATATAAACATATTTTTGTTATATTAGTCGATTTATTTTATTCAATAATTTTATACTTCGCTCACACTGAATATATTTTTTGCGTCCGCCATTGGCCCCTTTAAGCGATCCGGACCTAAAGATTCTACAGTTTGGATTGTTGTAGGATCCAATAGCTCTCGTAGTTTTCTTTTCAATTCATTTTTTTTTTGAATAGCCGATGATTTATTGTATTTTTAAAGTATCTCATCCAACTCTACTTGTATGTCCTGTGAAGCGAGGCTGAAACAGGGGCGAGGGTAGGGTTTCAGCTTTCGAGAGAAAAGTGGAGCGGGGTGTGCATTTAGGATTAATATGGGCATGGATTGGAAAAAAAGTAGTATTGTTTATTTTAAGAGATTGGTGTGCACATAACCAAAAGTGTTGTGCACGTAACATCACCATTTATTTTAAGAGTTTAGTGTGCACATAGCCAAAAGTGGTGTGCACATAGCCACTACCGCCAAAATCCGCCGCGGCAACCCTCTCTTCCTCGGATGTCGCCGTCGTCGCTCCTCTCTACCGCGGTCGTCGCCGTCGTCGCCCCTTTTTTCCACGGACATCGTCGTCGTCACTCCTCTCTCCTGCGGTTGCCGCCGTCGTCGCTTCTCTCTTCCTTAGACGTCGTCGTTGTCACTCCACGCTCCCGCCATCGTCGCCGACATCGTCGTCATTGTCTTCATCACCGCCACCGTCGCCGCCATCGTCGCGGCAACTACCATCGTCGCCGCCATCATCTTCATCACTGACGTCGTCGCACTTGTCGTCGCCATCATCGCGGCAACTGTCGCCATCGCCGCCAACATCTTCATCACCGACGTCGTCGCGCTAACCGCCACAGTCGCGCCAACCTCCGCAGTCGCCCTCGCCATGACCATCATCGTCAAGACGACCGTCGTTCTCTTCCACGTCATCGCCGTCGCGGCTTCTCTCTGGACGCCCCTCTCCGGCAGGGCTGTTTCCCGTCGCCGCCCCCGTTAAGGGGCACCCTCCCTTCCGTCGAAAACCGAAGGCCATCAGGCATCCCGTTTCCTATTACCGCCCTTGCTGAAGGGAGGCCTCCACTTCTCCTAGGCCGGGCGGACAAATTGGCCTCCCGCCCTTGCCCCCGGCCCTCTCCAGTCGCCGCTCTTGTCGCTCGCGCCTCCCTCGCGAGAGTAGCGGTTATTTTCCGGCAAGGGTGCGATCTTTGCTTTTGCGTAAATATAGTCCATCTGTGTGCTCTAGATGGAGCATTCATATTTGTCCGTCCGGGAGTTACCGGGTAAATCTACCGGCTTACCCCTCTCAAAATCTATAAATAGGGTTCATTCCTATTCATTTTTCATCTTTTCCTCCGTCAGAAAATTCTCATACAGATTCTCTTTTCCTCTTCTGATGCAGGCCTGTACGCGGACACGGATATTACGGACAAACTTGAATTCCTCTCGCCGCCCAAATTCTACGTTCGCACAAACTTTCAGCGCAGCATACACATTATTCAATTTTATCAATTAAATGCTAACGTATGGGAAGTCAATCCGTTTAAGATCGAACAAAAGCTATTGGTCGATATTCACTCAGGCTAAAAGGACCCACCCGGTCCGATCGAGCGGTTGTTGTACCAAAAATGATCCACCAAAAATTACGATTCGAAAACGGTAGATTTCTCCCAACAAAAAGAAAACGAGGTTCGTCAATCCTCTCGAAATTAAACAAATCAAGATAGACAATAAAATCGATCGAAGAAAACCACGACTAATTCAATGATATCAAGAATCAACGCTAAAGTATTCCACCACAGCAATTATCTAGAGGGAAAGTGAAATCACTCAGAGAAAGTAAAAAAAAAAATTCGTTATCCCACTCGGAGATTTATATTCTCCAAAATTTGGATCATTCGTCACCGAATCCACCGGAGTCGCGCCGAATGGAGGAAACTCATCTGCCTTCCTTGCGTCACGCCAGATTTTGATTCCACGAGATTCACGTTGAGTTGCTTTGGTCGAAATCTTCAATGGTTGGAAAAGTGTTGGTTGGCTTTTGTGATGGTAGGGGCTGATCGGTTTTGGTGTAGAATGAGGAGAGAGGAAAGGTGGTGGCCAAGGAGGGGAGAAGAGGGCTTGGTCGGATTGGGAAGAAAAGGAAAGGCTACTCGGTTTTGGAGGGAGAGGGTGGTGGTCGGGTTTCATTGGGAGAGGGAGGGATGTTGGTGGAGATCTTGAGGAGGGAGGAGGAGGTGGGGAGGAGGCCGAAATATGGAGAGGGGGGTTAGGGTGACTGGCGGCTGGAGAGAGGGGGAGAGAGAGAGACAAATTTCTAAGGAGGGGGAGAGCAATTAGGAGGCAAATCAATTAGGGTTTGTTTTTCATTCAACTTAATAAAATTAACAATAGCAAGGCTTTATATAGGCTTACAACAAGGTTTGGCTACATGCAGCACAAATAAAAATAAAACACACAAATAAGTTTAAACATAACATGAAAAATAAAAGTGCTCGCAAAATAACAAATAAATTCAAATAAATATTAATAGGTTGTCTTGCGCCGAGGGCGGAGATTGTAGCGTCGCTCTATATGGTCACCACGGCGCCGCAAGTCTTTGGTTGGAGACAGAGAAAGGTCTTCCGTAAGCATGTCGTCACCTTCTTCATCATGTTGGGGGTCGCCGTCTCCATCCATCCTCCCCCGCTCAAAAGTACTCATCAACGATGAGTTGGTCTGAATGTACCAGCGCAGAAGAGCATCATCCAAAAGAGCCACCTCTGATTCAAGAAGCCAAGAATCATCGGAGGTCGGACGATTACGTCATCGAATCAAGTAGCGGCAAACATCACCACTTGGAGAGGAGAGCACTTCATCTTTGAGGATCCTGTCAGGCGAAAAGGTGGTCCTTGGGAACCTTGGAAAAGCATTAATCAAAGAAGGAGAAAAAGTTTTATCATCAACATTCAATGTGCCTCTAGTGGAGACCGATGGAGAGAGCAATCCAGGCACAAGCTCACCACCCAACCCATTAGGAAAGTCAGTGGACCCAAACGGACAGGCAGATAGTTCAAGTGGTGGAGAAACATATGACGTTAAATCAGAAACATTGAAAATATGAAAAATTCCCCAATCAGTGGGTAACTCCAAAAGATATGTGTTTTCTCCTAATTTCTTTAAAATTCAAAAAAGGTCCAGCTCGCCGATTCGCCAACTTTTTTATAGTGCCCGAAGGCATCCGTTCAGGGATGAGATGCATCAAGACTAAATCGTCAACCTTAAAGTGAGACGCTCTCTTATGTAAGTTAGCATGAGATTGATAAGATGCATATTGTGTGGTTAGTGTCTCATTAATGTGTTTATGTAAATTGTGAACATGAGAGGCACAATCTTGTGCAAATTGACTTGACTTATAAAATGGAAGTAACAGAATCAAGTCAAGTGCCACTGGTGTTTTATATCCGTGCACGATTTCATTTGATGATAAACCTACGGGCCTATTTTTTGAATTATTGTAAGCTAACTGAGCATGGGAAAAGATTAGGTCTCACGTACCCTTGTGGTCACCCACAAGACAACGAAGTAAACTATCCAGACTTTTGTTTACCACTTTTGTTTGCTCATCCGT
This sequence comes from Platanthera guangdongensis, assembly GCA_039583875.1. Taxonomy (NCBI): domain Eukaryota; kingdom Viridiplantae; phylum Streptophyta; class Magnoliopsida; order Asparagales; family Orchidaceae; genus Platanthera; species Platanthera guangdongensis. Next base: position 158,465,280 of record CM077154.1, read on the forward strand.
CTGTGGATGGTAGGCCGAAGAAAACAATAGTTTGGTGTTCATAATCCTCCAAAGGGTCTTCCAAAAATAACTAGTAAATTTCACGTCCTTATCAGTCACTATAGTTTTTGGAACGCCTTGATGCCCAACAACTTCCTTAAAGAATAATTTCGCTACATGTGACGTATCATTGGTCTTATTACACACAATAAAATAGGTCATTTTAGAAAACCGGTCTACTACCACCAGAATGGAATAATGAAGTCTAAAGGTGACAGGTAGGCCTAGAATAAAATCCATACTAACATCTTCCCAGTGAATGTAAGGAATCGAAAGAGAGGTATAAAGTCACACATTCATTTTACTACCCTTAGCTAATTGACACGCGCGACAACTTCCCACAATTTTATTAACTGTTGACTTAAGGTCGGGCAGTGGAACTTATCTTCTACTAACGTAATGGTCTTGTCACGCCCGAAATGACCACCTAAACCACCGCTATGTAATTCTCACACAATGAAATGACGTAGGGAAGAACGAGGAATATAAAATTTCGAATGCGTAAATAAATAACTGTCTTGAATATAATACGTTGAAATGGTAGTGTGAGAGTTATTTTGTTTGGAATAATAGATTTCCTTGAAATTCGGGCAATAAACGTACTCATCCATAATCATATCGAACTCAATCACTTTCACCTCTAGCATAGACATCAATAACGAGATACGACTAAGAGCGTCCGCCACACGATTTAGAGTTCCCTTAAGATGTTTTATTATAAAGGTGTACTCTTGAAGATAGGAGATCCATTTAGCATGCCTTGGGCTAACCTTATTTTGGGAATTGATAAACCTCAAAGCTTCGTGATCAAATAGGATAACAAACTCCTTAGAAAGTAAATCATGTCATCAATGTTGTAGGCACCGAATAACCGCATAAAACTCTTCATCATAATTAGAATAATTTAATTTTGGTCCCGCGAGCTCCAATAGAATGACCCTCTTGACTCAATACACCGCCAATACTGACTCCAGACGCATCACAGGACAATTCAAAAACTTTATTAAAATCTGGTAATCATAAAAGAGGAGCTTTTGACATTCGGGATTTAATTGTTTCAAACGCTTTAGCGGTCAATTTGGTCCACGTGAAATCTCCCTTCTTCTTGCACTCCGTGATCGGTGTCATGATTGTACAACCCCGTATTTCCAGAGTAGGGTCCCCTCGGCAGGTGAAAGACCAGCTCTGTATTTTTAAGCTTTTAGATTGGTTTTGCACTCTTGGTGATCAATTTAGGTCTAGCCCTTGTAATATACTAATAGGGGGAGGAAAAATCCGCCTCCCCCCTCCCCTCTCTTTTTTAGGGGCTGATGCGGCAAATTGGCCGACACCCGCCCCAGCTTAGTAAATGCAAGGTAGGGGCAGCGAGACCGGCCGGCGGCCTAGCTCTCGCCCAGGCGGCCTGCCTGGCGGGCGGACTGGGTCTCGCCAAGGCGGCCTGCCTGGCGGGCTGGACCGGCCGGCGGGCTGGGTCTCGCTCAGGCGGGCTGGGACCGGCTGGCGGGCTGGGTCTCGCCCAGGCGGCCTGCCTGGCGGGCTGGGACCGACCGGCAGGCTGGGTCTCGCCCAAGCGGCATGCCTGGCGGGGGAGACCGGTCGGCGGGCTGGGTCTCGCCCAGGCGGCCTGCCTGGCGGGCGAGACTGGCTGGCGGCATGGCTCTCGCCCAGGTGGCCTGCCTCGGGTGTCCGGAGGGGTGGGGGGCATGCTTTTACCATTGTACCCCCCAAGGGTGGAATTACTTCTATGCCCCCCGATGTGGATGTTTTTTGTTGGCCCAAGGCCTATTCGTCTTAAGGGTATTTCTGACCTTTTGGTCCTTAGGTTTGGGAAAACTATAAATAGACCCTTGAGGGTGCCTTGGAGGGCATTGCTTTTGAGTCACAAAAATCTCTTTGCTTTCTTCCTCCAAGGCACCTAGCTCAGCATTGGCTAGGGAGGGGGAGATCTCCAAGGTCTCTCGGGTGTGAGGTGGGACCTCCACGCTAGAGCCGACGGTCTGTTCCTAGCTTCTTGATCCTTTGACCTGTGACGTTCTCCTAAGTGTAGTAGGTGTGAGGTCACCTCTTTTTTGGGACACCGAACTCCACGAGGGACCAAGTTCTTGTTTCAACACTTTTGGTGCGGTGAGCGTGGAGAGTGACCAGCACTGAAGATCTCGGGAGGGTGTCATGGCTGGAGGTCAAGGCGGTAGTGATGATCTCGGCGAGCTCCCCAACCCAGGACCATTTGTGGGGAGAGAAGAGTTCATGGCATCCATCCATTGCATCATGTAGATGCTGCGAAGTATTGCTCCTCGTGGTGGCAGCTCCACTCAAACCCCTCGGGAGTTAGCTTCCCCCCCCCCTCTCGATGAGTCGACTCCCAGGGGTATAGGCGAGATGACCGCAGTAGGGGGAGAAGGAAGTACACCAGGAAGAAGGCTCGGTAAGGATAGGATGGGAGATGGGACCGAGCGAGACCTCACCGGCCGGGAGTTGTTCTCCAGCCCGACAAGTGCCAGCCTTCCAGGCGAGCAGGTCGCGCGAGTAGAGGCTGCGAGACCACCCCTCAGGGGGTCACCCTTCAGTGAGCTGATCATCTCAGCTCCCGTTCCCGAGGGGTTCAGAGAGCCAGACATGTCTTACCATACCGGGAAAGATGACCCCGTCTAGTACCTGTAGTGGTTTGAGGATGTCGTCTCCATCAGGCCGATGACAGATGCCTTCAAGTGTCGCCTCTTCGCGATCACGTTGAAGGACAAGGCAAGGGACTGGTTCCACCAACTCCCACCAAGATCGATCTATGGGTTCGAGGACTTGAGCCTGAGATTTCAGCTTTGCTTTTCCACCTCCAAGAAGAGAAAGAAGAGTCTTGAGTCTATCTTCCTAATAAGACAGGGGGTCGAGGAGTCGCTGACCCGTTACGTTGATAGGTTCCAAGTTGAGATTCTGGATATCTAGGAGATGCCGGGGTATGCCCTCCAGATGGCATTCACGGTGGGGTTGCGCGAGAGGTTCTTCAAGATGAGTCTAACCCGAAAGACCACCTTTTCCTTTGAGGAGCTGATGGAAAGGGCGGCAGAGGAGATAACAACTGAGGCAGCCAGCCCAGCGTTTGTCAAAAAGTTGGCAAGCTTGACAGAGGCAGAGTCGAAGGAGCAAGGTTGCTCGAGGCATCATGAGGGGAGGAGGTGAGAGGAGCAGCAAGCTCAGAGGTTCCAAGGACCTCAGGAAGGTTCGGAGCCAGGTTGGAGGCAGCAGGGAGGACTCATTCAGGGTCCAGGAAGAGGTCTCGTCCAAGATGGGGGGAACTTCCATGGTGGTCAGGGGAGGTTCAACTTCTAGTGGCAAGCCCCTAGGCAGCTCCTACCCCCACCGCAGCAAGCCTTGACGATAGGCAGAGGGGGAGGAGGCAATGGAAGAGACCGCCGAGCCCGCCGAAGGAGGGGAGGAAGAGCATTACCATACTGTGACTTCCACCAGTTGGAGGGTCACGCCACAGCTACCTGCCATGAGTTCCTGGAAGTGAGGGGGGCGAGAGGCCCTGCCCAGTAGTAGCCGCCGATGCAGGTTGAAGAGGTTCCACCCAGAATGGAGGGGGATGACATATGTGAGGACCGGGTCGATATCGGACCCTGAGGTGGTATAACAGTGATCCGCGGCGGAGTAGGGATCGAAGCCACTCAGAAGGTGAGCCTCCATGTGATGTACCGAGGTGAGCCTCCATGTGATGTACCGATAGGCGAAAACTGCACCTACGGACACAACAGCGAAGTCAAAACCAAAATCCTACGCGCCATTTCCGAGATATTAACCGTCAAAGTATGCGGCGAACAAAACAAAACTCAAAACTTCGATCGCGTGCCGAGACTCCAAAAAATGCTCGGGTTGCGACGAAACTGGACGAGCACGTCCAAAACTACTCAAATCCAACACTCGACGTTAAAAGTAACGCCACGATGTCATAAATCTGATGTTGCCCAAACAAATAAAATCATCGAAAAATCGGGGGCGTTACAGTCACTCCCCTAAAAAGAAGTTTCATCCCGAAACTTATCACAACTCCAAAACCAAACCAAAATCGATAAAATCCAACATAACTGAAAACATAACGACATACCTGAAACTAAGAGAAGAGGTGCGGATGAGATTCCCTCATCACCGATTCCAATTCCCACATCGCGCTCTCGACGTCTTGGTTTCTCCAGAGAATCTTGACCATAGGGATGGTCTTTCTCCGCAACACACGCTTTTGAGAATCCAGAACACGAATAGGTTCTTCCACATATGTAAGGTTAGGCTGAATCTGGGGTATCGAGTCGAGGACTTGACGATCACTACGAACACACTTCCGCAACTGGCTCACATGGAACACATCATGGACATCAGGGAAGGTCGCAGGCAATTCCAGCCTATAAGCTGACACTCCGATGCGCTCAAGAATCTAGAAAGGTCCCACATACTGGGGGGTCTAACTTGTGGTTCCTTCCAAACCTTTTAACGGCAGACATTTGGGAAACTTTCAGAAAAACCAAGTCTCCAACAACAAACTCCAGATCGACCCTTCGTAGATTAGCATACTTCTCATATCGCTCTTGAGCCGCACAAAACTTTTCCTGAATATGAGTCACAGCACAATTCATCTCTTCAAGGGCTTCCGGACCTAACAACGATCTCTCACCAACTTTAGCCCAAAAAATGGAGTCCTACAACACCTCCCATACAAGGCCTCAAACGGAGCCATCTGCAGACTCTATTGATAACTATTATTGTAAACAAACTCCATGAGTCTGAGACGCTCATCCCAAGCACCACCATGATCCAAAACATAACATCTGATCATATCCTCTACGATCTGATTTACCCTTTCCGTCTGACCATTAGTATGTGGATGATAGGCGGTGGAATACCTTAAATCGGTACTCACCCCCTCCTGTAAACTCTTCCAAAAATAAGACGTAAATCTAGAGTCCCGATCTGATACGATGCTAACAGGCACACCATGCAACCTGATGACCTCTTCAAGATATAACTCAGCTATCTTCTTCATCGAGTACCCAATCTTAAATGGAATAAAGTGAGCACACTTTGTCAGTCTGTCGACTATCACCCAAACAGAGTCGTGCCTACGGGGAGATTTTGGCAGACCGATGATGAAATTCATTGAAATACTCTCTCATTTCCAACTTGGAATATCCAGCGGTGTCAATTTACCACCAGACCTTCTGTGATCAGCTTTAACACGCTGACAAGTATAACATTCTGATACAAACTTTGCGGTGTCATTCTTCATCCCTGACCACCAAACAATTTGCTTTAGATCTTTATACATCTTAGTGGAACTAGGGTGGTATGCTACACTGGAACCATGAGCTTTAGCACAGATCTTAGCTCGAATATCGCCAAAGGCGGGGACGCAAAATCTACCCTGATACTTCAAGGTGTCCAACTCGTCCACAGAGAAATCAGGTAGCTCTCCCTTCACAGTTCTATTCCGGAGGTGCAACAAATCAAGATCATCCTTCTGATGTGCTCGGGTAAGGAAAATCCAAGAGGGTTCTCCTGCTTCTAGACTAGCAGACACAGTACTACTCCCAACCTCAATATTCATCAACAAAAATTCTTCTATCAAGTACTGCACTGACAGATTAAAAATCTTAGCGGTCTTTCTACTCAAAGCATCGGCTACTACATTAGCCTTTCCCGGATGATAAAGAATTTCCACTTCATAATCCGCCACATATTCTAACCACCGACGCTGGAGCAGATTTAGTTCTTTCTGAGTGAAGACGTACTTCAAACTCTTATGGTCTGTATAGATCTTGCACAACGCGCCATATAATAAGTGTCTCCAAAGCTTCAGCGCATAAATTACGGCAGCAAACTCCAAATCGTGCATAGGATAGTTTCTCTCGTGGATCTTTAGTTGTCTCGATCCATACACAATCACCTTACCATCTTGCATTAAAACACAACCAAGTCCGACGTGTGACGCATCAACATACACAGCATACTCAACTCCTTCAGTAGGTAAGGTTAAAATCGGAGCAGTACATAATCTCTTCTTCAGCTCTTGGAAAGCCTCTTCACACTTATCACTCTAGATGAAAGCAGTATTCTTCTGAGTAAGTCTAGTTAGAGGAGCAGACAACACCGAAAACCCCTCCATGAATCTTCTATAATAGCCGGCCAGGCCCAAGAAACTCATAATCTCCTTAGGTGTAGAAGGTCTCTCCCATTCCATCACCGCAGAAATCTTGGTCGGGTCTACAGAAATACCGTCCTTGCTTACCACATGACCCAGAAAGGACACCTGAGATAACCATAACTCACACTTGCTCAACTTCGCATATAACTTATGTTCCTTCAGGGTCGACAAAACCAGACGCAAATGCTGAGTATGCTCCTCAACATTGCGGGAATACATCAAGACATCATCTATGAATACAATAACAAATCGGTTCAAGAAATCCTTAAACACTTGATTCATCAAATCCATGAAACCAGAGGGTGCATTGGTTAAACCAAAAGACATCACCAAAAACTCATAGTGTCCATGCCGCGAATGAAAAGCGGTTCGGGGAATATCTGTCTCACGAATCCTCAACTGGTGGTAGCCTGAGCGAAGATCGATCTTTGAAAATACTGAGCTACCGCGCAATTGGTCGAACAAATCATCAATCCTTGACAGGGGATATCTATTCTTAATAGTTACCTTGTTCAATTCTCTATAATCGATGCAAAGTCTCATCGATCCATCTTTCTTCTTGACAAACAAAACAGGAGCACCCCATGGAGAAGTACTTGGTCTAATAAAACCACAACTGAGCAACTCATCGAGCTGAGTACGCAACTCATCCAACTCACACGGAGTCATACGGTACGGTGCTTTAGCAATAGGACGAGTACCTGGCTCGAGGTCTATCACAAACTCTATCTTCCTTTCTGGAGGAAGTCCTGGAAGACTATCAGGAAAGACATCTGGAAATTCTCGCACCACCGAGACATCCTCAAGACGTGGCATAACAAAAGCTATCTCCAGAGCAGAAATAGAAATCAAAAGTGCCTCGCAATCAGACTCTATAGCACGACAAGCACGTACCGCAGAAATGACAGGAGAAACTCTGTCCTGAAATCCATAGACACTCATAGGTTGTCTGTCGTCCATTCTAAAATCCAATCGCTTAGCCTTGCACTGTATGGCCGCATCATACTTGGACAGCCAGTCCATGCCTAGATTCACATCAAAATCAGACAGATCCAAAATCATCAGATCCGCAAAGGCCAGAAAATTGTCAAGATAAATAGGGCATCTCAGAACTCCTTGGTTAGATATCACAGAATCACCGGAATGGAGCTTGACATTGAAGGAGCCTCCCAAATGGTCCACACTCAGGCGATGTTTATCAACAAACCTCCGGGCCACAAAGGAATGGGTGGCACCCGAATCGAAAAGAACACGGGCCCACCTATTCCACACCTTAAACTCCCCTAAAACCGTAACATACATAACTGAACGAACGATAACTAGGGCAACAAAGATAACTAACAAGGATAAATTAAACTGAGGCTAACCTGATATCACTTGCGTAGAGGTTTGGGCTTCCTCGCTGGTCATCACGTTCAGCTTTCCTTTTCCTCTATCCAGGTTTGGTGGCGGTGGCAGAGCTCAAAGTGGGGCAGGCTGCAGCAGGGACTGAGCCTGGGGGCACGAAGACTTCTTGTGTCTCTTCTGCCCACACTAGAAGCAAATCCTTTCTTTCATCCAACAGCGAGTCACGTCATGACACTTCCTTGCATAGAACGAGCTCACAAGCTCTCCCTTGGGTGCACCTTGGATGACGTGCACCTACTGCTGCTTCAGGGTGGCAGTCCTCTTGAAGCACCTTTCGTAGGGGTGGCCAGAACAACCACAGGAGCTACACACTTCCTTCCTTTTCTTCTTCGAAGAAGGGCCAGATGCCCTGGAGCTACCATCCTCAACACCTTTTCTTTTCTCCTTCCTTGCCGCAGTACCGCAGTTCTTGGCATATTCAATCGCCTCCACTTTTAGAGCGGCTTCCACTGCTTCAGCATAACTTTCAGCTTGGTAAGCGCATGTCAACTACTGGACATCACTTCTTAATCCTCCCAAGAGACGTTTCACTTTTCTCTCCTCAGAAGCTACCAAATCAGGAGCAAACCTGCTCAGTTTGCTAAACTCAATCTCGTACTCGCTCACGGTGAGCTGTCTCTATTTTAAATATAGGAAGTTATTCATCAGTCTGTCTTGCTCGATCGAGGGTAGAAATTTCTTCAGCAGCATCTTCTTAAAAGATTCTCAAGTACAGTCTTCCTTCAGGCTCTCTCTTTCCCTAATCCACCAACTCTTTGCCAGACCTTTTAACTGATAGGCTGCAATCATCACCTTATGGGATTCTAGAATTCCAGAATACGAAAACATCTCCTCGATAGAGATGATCCAATCATCTATAATCACAAATTCAGCACTCCCGTCGAAGGTGGGAGGCCCCAACCGCTGGAAGTGCGATATGAAATTCATTTCTGGTGGTATTGCCATCGGGGGCACCAGAGGAGTAGGGGTATCGGGTACGGCTTGGCCCGAGGCGGGCTCTTGCGCTGAAGGTTGCTGCGCGGGAGCGACAGACAACAAGGACTCAATTTGCGATTGCATCGCAACCAATTGTCTTGACAGAGCCTCATTGCTCTAACGCAGACTCTCGATAATCGCGTCACTTTGCGCACCTGATGACTCAACCTCCGACTGGGGAGTCGACCTCGTCGCAGGACGCTTTGGCGGCATTTCTAAAAGGCAAACGAACAACTCATCAAAATCTTAGCTTACAACAAAGTCACACGACTAGTTCAGACCATACTTAAAAGACACTTGCTTATGCTGCAACTTGCTCTGGGATTTTATAATGATGATATGTCCTACTTAGGATGATACCCTCTCATCCTATTGACTCTTGTGCCTATGACATGAATGCATGTATTTATATTCGTTTTCTGATTTAAAACCATGCGTGTACATATGTCATCCAGCAAATCTTTAGCTTGGCACGTTGTGCTTATGCAATGTTATGCTATGCATGATTGTGCTATGCATTCTAAAAAGGCCCTAATGCATGTCATGAGCGGCGTACGCATAAAAATGTTATGCATCACATACTACATAACATTCTCATGCAACAAAAAAGAAACGTGCTAGTCGCATTCATGTGGTGAGGTTATGCATCTCATACTATATAACCCTCACATGTTGCCCCTATGGTGGATCCATATACAGACACATATTATGCATCTCATACTACATAATATGCCCCGTATACTTCATGTTATGCTATGAGTGTAGTGTTTGTGCTTCAGCCAAGACGTGCTGATGACATATCGGTGTGTGTATGATATGATGCTAAACACCTAATACCAACAAGGGAAGGTTGCCCGACAAATTGTCAAGCAACCTCCCTCTGATACCAACTGTCACAACCCGCATTTTCACTGCAAATAAAGCTTATCAGAGTAAGGGAAAATGCGCGTCAGGATGCCACGTCAGCAGGGGATAACTGCTGACGCTCAGGCAGACACCAAACTAATCATAAAGAAAGGTTCTTTTTAAGTTATTTTAAGGAAAATTAGTTAAGTGCAGTAGTTACTCGTATCCCTCGGCTTAGTGACTCATCTAGTCCACGAGTCAAAATATATTATACGCTGTGGAAAAATACTTGACTAGATTAACTCAAACATCCTACATGAGTAAAACCGTCCCTAAAGGACAACTCATGTCATGCAAGACTCTAAATTTATTATAGTAGGAAAGATAGTTTTTACGGTCGCTAAAAATAACACGTTAGAGTTTCAAATTATGCAATGCATGAAGTAATAGTAGTAGATTTTATAGTTGAAAATACCTAACATGCATTCCTAGCATAAATCCTCCCAGAGAACAAGTAATCCACATCCACATTTAAAGAAATGAGCAGCTAGCAAGTATCAAATAACTAAAAATTCAGTGAGCGTCAACAAACTGACACGAACCCACGAACAAAAGTATGTCTGAACTAGTAAAACCAAACAAACAACAAACTACCTCGCTAAGACGAGGCAACAATCACGGCCAACGCTGCCGCCCAGAAAACTCCAAAACCAGCACTGCTAACTGCTACTGCTATGAACCTAAGGCATCCCAAAGACAGACCACCTCAGCAAGAAGGTACAAATTGTAACACCCCCTATCCGTCGCATAACATATAGCAGTAGGTCCGGCCGGGGCCCGACGCCATATACCACAGACAGACCGGGTGGTTACGTATGGAAACCATCCAACCAATCCCAACGTCCTACACAGAGCATTCTAGCGGAAGCAATTTATTAAAGTTGCAAAACAAGAACCCAGCACAAGCATGAATGTCCACTAGCAAGATAATAGGAATGTTATTACAAAATACTCAAAAGTCGGCCTTAAGGCCTTACAAAATGTTTCACTTGTCTTTTACATGATTTCCAAACCTCGGCACGCAGGCCGGCCATACATGAACAAAACATAAAACATTTCCATTCGGGCCTTCGAGGGCCAGCTTCGCAAAAAGGGCTTTAGCCCGCTATTGACCGCTTGGTCCAGCTGCACCTGCAAGCAAACAAACCACCGCACGGTGGCAAACAAAGCAACGGTCAGCAATGCTGACCAAATTATAACGATCCCGCCCCCAACTCGGGGCGGCGATGCTCTTTCCCTGCATTTCATTAAGCGAGCAATATAACCATATAAACATAGCCATTTCATCACAGACGTTGGCTCGTACGGCCACACGTCCCGTGCACTCAGGGCACATTCTCGGTGAACCGGTCGATGTTACGTCAAATAAAGCCATGAACATTCCGGACTCACCACCGCCTCTTGGACGGCAATTCCTATGAGCAATTTGTCTTCATGGTATTGGTCACGTCAAATTAAGCCATGGACCACCGAAGACCCCCATTTATGCCAACGGCGAGTCCCATGTAACCTTAGGTCGCTCTAACCGGACGACATAAAGCGGGTACGGCTCCATCTAACCCGTGCTCACATCGCAACGACAATTTAAGCCATATGCGCGGGTCAAACTTTCACCGAGTCCCATTCTACCGCAAGTCACATAACCTCGTTATGTTCAAGTTGGCTTCCAAGCCACCAAGTTGGCAAGACCTCGTGTCCGCCCAGTTTTCCGGGTGCACCTTTGGGTTAGTCCCCAAGGCTCCCTGCTGCAATCTACCGCGTAGAAAACCCGAAAACACCAAATAGCACGGAGTCTTCTCCGGCCTTATGCAATGCAACATCACCGATCCGGACTAACATGTCCGGGTAGGCTTCAACCAAAATGCCTAAGTCCGTTCTCGCATACGGACGCTAAACAACGGGGACTTTACATATCTACCCGAAGGAATGCCTCCAACTCTTCGCAAACTCGCGAGAGGGGGCTTCCTATGCAAAGAAAGAGAGCTATCATGCTCAAAAGTGAGGATCGTTACCCTTGCGTTCCTCTTTGGCGCCATCGAAATGTAATCGGATAGAAATCACCGCACTTGCGTTGCCTCCGTGGATCCGGAGTCGGCTTGCGATTCGGAGCTCCGAAGCTCCTCCAATGGCGGATCTAGCTCCTCTTCTTCTTGCCTTAGCTTTTCTTTCTCCAAGGGTTTGGAGAGAGATCAAGTGGAAAAAATGAGGGTTTTCTAAGTCAAAACCCGGGTATATCCCTTCAGGAACAACCCCCAGCCATTGGATCTTCAGTCAAAGAAATGAACGGCTTCGATTCGGGACTGAAATGCCCAATCTGGGCCGAACACGGCCTGGCACACGCCCGTGTCCAGGGCCGTGTGCCTCATTCGCCGTCAAAATCGAATCATCTGGAACCTCACACGGGCATCGAACACGCCCGTGTTCGATCTGACACGCCCGTGTTCCAACTGACACGGCCGTGTAGCTGGCCGTGTACCCCATCATTTTCTCCCGTTTCCAACCCGAGCGCTGACACGGGTTCGGACACGCCCGTGTCCTTGCCCGTGTCACCTTGACACGCCTGGGCTCTAGGCCGTGTACAAGGTCTCGGCACTTCGCGGCTAAGTGTCGACACGGGTCGACACGCCCTGCGACACGCCCGTGTCGCAGGCCGTGTGCCATGTCTCGACACACTGTCGACACCAAAGTGTCGACTTCGCGGGACGAGTGTCGACACGGGTTGACACGCCCTGCGACATGCCCGTGTCGCAGGCCGTGTGCCGTGTCTCGACACAACTTCAAAGCACTGTGTCGACTTCACGGCTAAGTGTCGACACTGGTCGACACGCCCTGCGACACGCCCGTGTCGCAGGCCGTGTGCCCAGTCTCGACACAATGTCGAGACCAAAGTGTCGACTTCACGCCTTAGTGTCGGCACAGGCTTGACACGCCCTGGGACACGCCCGTGTCCCAGGCCGTGTGCCTGCAGCCAGAACTCAAACTGGCCCAAATTATTCCCCTTTGCTCCTTTGAGTTTCGGGGCGTTACAACTCTACCCCTCTTAAAAGAATTTCGCCCACGAAATTACATAAAGGGAAAAACATGTACAAAACTAAAACTTGTACCTGAGCGGAACAACTCCGGATATTCGTCAAGCATCGTCTGCTCTCGCTCCCACGAGAGCTCCTCACGACCGCAATTGTCCCACCGGACATTGACCATCCTGATCTCTTTATTGCGTAGCCGCTTGACCTCCGAGTCCTCAATCCGCACGGGCTTGACTTTAGTCGTTAGCCCACTATCCACCGGCACTAGATTGGCCGCGATCACTTGCGTAGGCTCTTGCACCGCCTTCCGAAGCACCGAAATATGGAATACATCATGTAAACCACTTAGCTCCACTGAAAGCTTCAGCCGATAGGCCGCTTCTCCTACTCGCTCCAGAACCTCGAACGGTCCAAGGTACCTCAGGCTTAGCTTTTTCAATCGCCGCACCCGCGAGACACCCTTGAACGGCTTGATCTTCAAGTATACATAATCGCCCACAGCGAACTCCACGTTCCTGTGCTTGGCATTATAGTACTTTGCTTGTCGGTCCTGAGCGATAAGCAACCTCTCCCGAATGGTTCTCACCAACGAAGTAGCATCCTCCACTTCCGATCGCTTATACAACTTCGACTCGCCCGTTTCTAACCAAGACAACGGCGTGCGTCATCGTTTACCATAAAGGGCCTCGAAAGGCGCCATCTGAATACTTGCTTGGTAGCTGTTGTTGTATGCGAACTCCACCAAATAAAGGTGGTCCTGCCACTGCTTTCCGAAGTCCAAGACACACATGCGAAGCATGTCTTCCATCGTTCTATTGACCCTCTCGGTCTGCCCATCCGTTTGCGGATGGAAGGCTGTGCTAAACTTCAGCTTTGTTCCCAACATTTGCTGCACCAGCCTCCTATCATTGGACGTGAACCGCCCATCTCGGTCACTCACGATGCTGCGGGGCACACCATGAAGCCGCACTATATTATCCACATAAAGCTTCGCCAGCTTCTCCACCGGATCATCCTTCCTATGCGGAATAAAATGCGACACCTTTGTTAATCGATCGACCACCACCCAAATGGCGTCGTTCCCCTTCTGCGACCTTGGCAAACCATGCACAAAGTCCATAGAGATGTCGTCGAATTTCCACTCCGGAATAGGCAAGGACTTAAGAAATCCTCCCGGCTTTTGGCACTCCGCCTTTACCAAGGCGCAAGTTTGGCACTTCGCTACATATAGCGCCACATCCTTTTTCAAACCCGGCCACCAAAATAGTTTCTTAACATCACGGTACATCTTCGTGCTCCCCGGGCGAATCGAGTACTTGGTATGGTGCGCCTCGTACAACAACTCCGCCCGTAAACTGCCCACACTTGGGACGCACAACCGACCGTCTTTCCACAACAATCCGTCCTCCACAACGAATTGGGAATTTGACCCATCCAGAGTCTCTATCATGAACTGCTTCATATGAGCATCCATATCCAAAGCCTGCCGAATCCGATCAGCCAGGTCATATTGGACTTCAGTCCAATTCAGCACTGCTTCAGCACTAGATTGTCTATCCACACAAACAATCTCCAACGCCTCCAGCTCCTGCACCAACCGCTCATCACGCACTGATAGCCAATTTGCTTGAGCTGGGGCTCGGCGACTCAGCGCGTCCGCAACCGCATTCCCTTTATCAGGCGCGTAGTGGATCTTGAATGTATAGTCTCCCAAGAACTCCATCCATCTACGCTGTCGTATATTCGGATCCTTCTGATCAACCAGATGCTTCACGCTCTTGCGACCGGCGTAGAGAGATCCACTTTCACACCGTATAGAATTATGCCTCCATAGCTTCGAGGCAAAACTCACGTCCATACGCTATTACGCTTCCGTGTTGCAGTAGCGCGCAACCCAAAACGCTGCCCGAAGCATCGCTATATATCTCATAGCCTTCGGTTCCACATGGCGAACTCAGCACAGGCGCCGTGGTCAACCGACACTTCAGTTCCTCAAAAGCTCGCGCGCACTCCGGCGTCCAAACGAACTTATGCTCCTTCCTCGTCAAAGTAGTGAGAGGTAACGCTATCCGCGAGAAGTTCTCTACGAAGCGCCTATAATAGCCGGCAAGCCCCAAAAAGCTCCGGACTTCTGCTACCGTAGTAAGCTCAGGCCACTCCCGTATCGCAACAATCTTCACCGGATCCACAGCAATACCCTCTCCACTCACTATATGCCCGAGGAACGCTACTGCGGATAGCCAAAACTCGCATTTCGAGAACTTGGCATACAACTGATTTCTCCTTAGCGCCTCCAACACCAAGTGAAGATGCTTGAAGTGATCTTCCTCACTTTGCGAGTACACCAAAATATCGTCGATGAAGACGATCACGAAACGGTCCAAGTACTCCCTGAACGTCCTGTTCATAAAATCCATGAATACTGACGGCGCATTAGTCAGCCCAAACGGCATGACCGTAAACTCGTAGCGCCCGTGTCCTGTACTGAACGTCATCTTAGGGATATCACTCTCCCTTATCTATTTAGAGTACGCCGTTGACCCTACCAACTGATCACAAAGATTATCGATCCTTGGGATTGGGTACTTGCACTTTTCCGTCTACTTGTTGACTTCCCGATAATTAATACGCAACCACAACCTTCCATCCTTCTTCTTAATAAAGAGGGTCGGTGCGCTCCAAAGCGAAGGACTTGGACGCGCATACCCTTGCTCCAACAACTCTTGCAGTTGCGCTTTCAGCTCCGCCATTACCTTAGGCGTTAGCCGATACGGAGATCGTGACACAGGCTTTGCACCTGGCACTAGCTCGCTCTTAAAATCTATCTCCCGCTGAGGCGGGGCGCCAGAAAGATCTGCGGGGAACAGATCAGGGTATTCCGATACCACTGAAATACAATCCAACGCGGGCTTCGGCTTTGCAACCTCCACTAGTGTACAGAACAGCTCTACACTAGCACAAACCGCCTTCACCACCTGAAGAGCGGCCATCATCGCCTTGCTCGACCTCTTCGAGCTCATAAAGGTCGTCTCACGACTTGCTCCCAAGTTGACTTCCTTGCTATCGCAGTCTATGTAGGCTTGCTGCTCCGAGAGTCAGTACATGCCAAATATAACGTCAAACCCCACCAACGGAAGTAACGACGCTTGCAGATCGTACTCCTAATTCCCAAACCACAAACTAAGAGCAATGAATTCTACCCTCGCCGAAAGAGCACCATTGGACTATAACACATCCAATTTATCTCTTTCCATCGAAGGAGGTACTCCAAGGCACAATAAAATTCCTAATAAAGGAACGCGAAGCTCCCTAAACGAACGGTGCTCTCGCAGATAAAGAAAGTCATAACAAGGCTTAACACTAGTAGTTCTAAGCTAATATGCATAACAAGTGTTTAAAGCAAAACTATCTTTAAACCATACCTGTCGCCACGACGACGGGCTTTCTCCAGGGCTTTAGGCACTCACGAGCATAATGCCCCGGCTCCCCACAGTTGTAACATGAGCCCGGGGTCTGACCCGTAGTCGACCCAGAAGTACCAGAAGGAGCTGGACCCGAAGTCCTATGCTTCTTATACCATTTTTGATATCCAGACTTTGAGGTGTTCGGCACTTTGAATGCCGTTTCCTTTGCACTGACATCCCTGACTGCTCCTGACATAGGTTTCTTACCCTTCCGAGCACCATTCCAACAGTCTCGGGCAAAGTGCCCTTTCTTTCCACACGTATAACAAGTGTAAGAAGCTTTACTAGTCGATTTCATAGCCCCTTTCTCCAGCATTCTGCCGGATGCAGCTCTTATGGGGTTTGTATAGTTCGATACCATGGTCGCTGGCATCGGGAGGGTCTTCCTCAACTCTGCCTCCAATGATCTAGCTGATTCCACCAAGGCTCGGAACCCCAATAACTTTGGTCCTAGCAGTAGGACTCGTAACTCGGCGCGTAGGCCATTATAGAATCTATCGACTGTAGCTTGCTCATTATCCGACTCAAAGCATGGGTAGCGACTTATCATAAGAAAAGCTTGCAAATATTCCTCAACCGTGTGCGCTCCCTGCACTAAGTTCATAACCAGCTGCTGCCCCAATGGTCTACCAAAGGTCATCTGCTGCATCGCGCCCACCGGCGTTGAAGCCACAGCAGGGGCGCAGGGTTGTAAAATTCCTCCTAGCTGTGCACCCGTCACAGCGAACACCGCTTCTACAATCCTTCTAACGGTTTCATACGAAGGAGGAGGCTCAAACACCTCACCGGGTGCACTATGCTCCTCAGAAACCGGACATTCAGGCTGTCCAACACCGCTTCCGGTCACCTATAGTGGTACAAAACACCGTTAAGCGACCAAATAACATTGCAAACAGCAATTATAGGAACACGCAGGTTCCTCAAACACGAGTATTTTCATTCCTAAGTGGACATTCATGGGTTCTCTTTACTGTTATAATGATGGCGCACACAATGTGCTCACCACCCCTTAAAAAGAATTCGCCCACGAATTCAGTTCAAGCCCGACCAAAACCTGCCTCTGATACCAAATTGTAACACCCCCTATCCGTCGCATAGCATATAGCAGTAGGTCCGGCCGGGGCCCGACGCCATATACCACAGACAGACCGGGTGGTTACGTATGGAAACCATCCAACCAATCCCAACGTCCTACACAGAGCATTCTAGCGGAAGCAATTTATTAAAGTTGCAAAACAAGAACCCAGCACAAGCATGAATGTCCACTAGCAAGATAATAGGAATGTTATTACAAAATACTCAAAAGTCGGCCTTAAGGCCTTACAAAATGTTTCACTTGTCTTTTACATGATTTCCAAACCTCGGCACGCAGGCCGGCCATACATGAACAAAACATAAAACATTTCCATTCGGGCCTTCGAGGGCCAGCTTCGCAAAAAGGGCTTTAGCCCGCTATTGACCGCTTGGTCCAGCTGCACCTGCAAGCAAACAAACCACCGCACGGTGGCAAACAAAGCAACGGTCAGCAATGCTGACCAAATTATAACGATCCCGCCCCCAACTCGGGGCGGCGATGCTCTTTCCCTGCATTTCATTAAGCGAGCAATATAACCATATAAACATAGTCATTTCATCACAGACGTTGGCTCGTACGGCCACACGTCCCGTGCACTCAGGGCACATTCTCGGTGAACCGGTCGATGTTACGTCAAATAAAGCCATGAACATTCCGGACTCACCACCGCCTCTTGGACGGCAATTCCTATGAGCAATTTGTCTTCATGGTATTGGTCACGTCAAATTAAGCCATGGACCACCGAAGACCCCCATTTATGCCAACGGCGAGTCCCATGTAACCTTAGGTCGCTCTAACCGGACGACATAAAGCGGGTACGGCTCCATCTAACCCGTGCTCACATCGCAACGACAATTTAAGCCATATGCGCGGGTCAAACTTTCACCGAGTCCCATTCTACCGCAAGTCACATAACCTCGTTATGTTCAAGTTGGCTTCCAAGCCACCAAGTTGGCAAGACCTCATCTGGAACCTCACACGGGCATCGAACACGCCCGTGTTCGATCTGACACGCCCGTGTTCCAACTGACACGGCCGTGTAGCTGGCCGTGTACCCCATCATTTTCTCCCGTTTCCAACCCGAGCGCTGACACGGGTTCGGACACGCCCGTGTCCTTGCCCGTGTCACCTTGACACGCCTGGGCTCCAGGCCGTGTACAAGGTCTCGGCACTTCGCGGCTAAGTGTCGACACGGGTCGACACGCCCTGCGACACGCCCGTGTCGCAGGCCGTGTGCCATGTCTCGACACACTGTCGACACCAAAGTGTCGACTTCGCGGGACGAGTGTCGACACGGGTTGACACGCCCTGCGACACGCCCGTGTCGCAGGCCGTGTGCCGTGTCTCGACACAACTTCAAAGCACTGTGTCGACTTCACGGCTAAGTGTCGACACGGGTCGACACGCCCTGCGACACGCCCGTGTCGCAGGCCGTGTGCCCAGTCTCGACACAATGTCGAGACCAAAGTGTCGACTTCACGCCTTAGTGTCGACACAGGCTTGACACGCCCTGGGACACGCCCGTGTCCCAGGCCGTGTGCCTGCAGCCAGAACTCAAACTGGCCCAAATTATTCCCCTTTGCTCCTTTGAGTTTCGGGGCGTTACACAAATAGTGGCAGTAGAAGTAATAAGTCAAAATAAACAAATGTCAACATGGGTACCAACCCAAGACCAAAAACACTGAAGTAAAGTACAAAGGTAAACAGGGCATCAACAGGAAAAGAGCTCCTACGTGATTTATTACGTTCAACAAGAGTACACCAGATGCACGAGGCTATAAGGTGACTACAAGAATATTTCACCAGAAAGGACAATACAAAACCTTTATTAGGCACCTGTGGTCGGCTCTACCCAAAAAACACGGGCGAAGTTGTACAACCTCGGGCTCGCAAGAGGCCCTCAAGGAGCGAATAAGCTGAGACAGGCGAATGAGACCAGAGGGCCCACTCGCGAGAGGCGAATGGGACCAGGGGACCCACTCGCGAGAGGCGAGACGAACTGTCTCTATAATAAGCAAGATGCCCCATTTGGGGGCGAGAAGGCCTCCAGCGACGAGAAGACCTCATAGCAAAGGACGCCGACGAGACGGGCAGAGGGGTCCATCTCGCCGATAGGTGCTCCCCCACTCGCCAGGGTGAGAAGAGGCCGCTTTCATATTTCCATATCAATAAAGAGATTTTACTCTTCTACCTCTGGCCTTTTTACCCTTTTACCCTTAGTGGTCTGCATATAGCTCCTCAGAACAACGGAGTTTGGCTGTTGGCAGACCCAGCCAGGGGTACCCTGGTAATTTCAGACCAGTGTAGTTTTGTTCAAATTCTGAAATCTATAAATAGGCCCATAGGGGTTCTTCAGAAGGCACTTTTTTCAGTCCCGGGAAATCAGTGGCATTATCTTCTGTGCTTTCTGAAGAGCTCCAAGCCCAGCTTTTGGCTTTGGAGGGGAAGCTCTCAGTGATCTTCTGGGTAAGCGGTGGGACCTCCCTGCTGCGGCTTTGGGCCAATTTTCTAGTCCTTCACAACCAGTCGGAGGTCGGAGCTTGGTCCAAGTAGGTGTCGGCTACGCCCCTATTTTGCGAACATTTGTCGGAGTCAAATTTTGGCTTCAACAGTTCTGGTGCAGTGAGCGTGGAAGGTAGCTGGTGCAAGAAAAGTTTGAGTTTGGTCATATGGCTGGAGGTGAAGAAGAAGGGTCTGGTTCTGGAGGCTCCCACACCCGGGGAGAGGAAGCGACGAAAAGGATGCTGGATGAATTCAAGCGAGAAGTCTTGCAGACGATCAGCTTGGCCTTCTCGGCCAGAAGCGAGTGGGTCACACCTCAGGTTCCGATAGAGGAGGTCCCGCTCCTCGGCGAGAACGCCCCTGGACAGCGCCCAGGGAAGGAGGTCCCGACAGAGGCTGGCGAGAGGGACATGGCGGCGCGAGAACTCTTCCCAGGCCAGCGTCCTGGGAAGGAGATCCCGACAGAAGACGGCGAGAGGGAGGCAGCTGTGCAAGAGCTCTTCCCTGGGCACGGTCTCGTGGATCGGGCCAGCCAGATGAGGCCGCGAGACGTGCCCTCTCGACAAGCAGGTGGCGAGAGCCCGTTCAGTGAGCTCGTCATCTCGGCTCCGGTGCCGGAGGGGTTCCGGGAGCCGGACATGTCCTACTACTCGGGGAAGGATGATCCTGTACAACACGTGTAGTGGTTTGAAGATGTAGTTTCGATAAGGCAGATGACGGATGCCTTCAAATGTCGGCTGTTTGCCATCACCTTGAAGGAGAAGACGCGGGATTGGTTCCACCAGTTGCCAGCGAGATCAATCTACTGTTTTGAGGATCTACGGAGGGGTTTCTTGTTGAGGTTTCAACATCGAAGAAACGTAAGAAGGAGGCGGAGTGCATGTTTTCGGTGAGGCAGAAGCAGGACGAGACGTTGGTATACTACGTGGATCGGTTTCAGGAGGAGATCCTCCTGGTCCAAGAGGTCCCCGGATATATGCTGATGCTTGCGTTTACCCTGGGGTTGAGGCCAGGCTTATTTAGTATGGAGTTAAAAAGGGTGCCCCCCTCTCTTTTGAGGAGCTCATGGAGAGGGCGGCAAAGGAGACAGATTTTGAGAGGGCCAATCCGACGTTTGCAAGAAAGTTGGCCAGATTGGCAGAGGACGATGTGAAGGAGCCAGGAGCGGGAAAGCAGAGGGAGCAGAGGGAGCAGAGGGAGCAGAGAGAAGAGAGAAGAAGAAAGGAACCCCGAGGTCAGGGGCAGCAAGGACAGCATCATCGGGGGGCCCGAGAGCCGAACAACCGGATAGGCTGGAGGCCTTCTCCAGTAGTAAAAATGTATATTCAGAGATTGTCCCGCGTACAGCGGGCACCAATTTCCTTCATGTTTTGGCAAGACAACGTCACAAGACTACTATTATTACAACATTCAAATGAAGAGGAAAAGAGAAACATCGAGACGGACGTCCTTCAATACGGGTGTCATTGCCAGCGGCCACCACGAGCTCCTGCACAGGGAGGTCTACTGCGCGAGTGGAAGGCGTGAATGGACTCAAGATCATGGCGCGCGAGACAGAGCTGCATATCAGTCTCATTAATGATGACTTCAGGGTTGATGTCATCAACGTCTAGCTCGGCATTGGCTTCGGAGGACAGACGAGCACATTCATTCTCCAGCCATTCAATACGCCTCTCTGCGGCTTGTTTGTCCTGCGCCAAGGAATGGATGATGCGCGCGTGCTTTCGAAACAGCTCAGCGGTCTTGCGCTTCATTTCCGCTGGGTTCAAAGGGTCGCCCAGGTAATCTTCAATCCCATCTACAGGAGGAGGCGAGATGGAGAGTCGTCTTGGTTGCTCCTCAACAGGCGAGTTGGCCCGAGAATCTGCGCAAGGAGCGCAGAGACAAGGTAGAAGAGGCACTCGCAGAAGGGTGTGAGAATAACGAAGAGGGTTCAAAAGCGTGAGGGAAGGTCTTTTACCAGGAAGGTGAGAGGTCTCGGCGGCATGAGAGGGGTCGTCCCTCCTCTCGCTGGGAGTCGTTGGGGGGGGGGGGGGGGGGGGTAGAAGAGGGCTGCGAGTCGTACTCCTCGCGGGGGACGACAGCACCATTTCGCGGGCTCTCCGGGTGCTGCAAGACCGCGAGAGCTCCCTGAAAAAACCAGTCAACAAAAGAGAAAACACACGTTGCAGAGAAAACAGGGGCAGAAGCAAGTATCCACCTTTCTCCCTAGAAGATGTGTGAGGAGTGGGGACGGTTTCCAAAACAGCGCGAGACAGATCTTCTGTGGCAGACAACGGACCACCGACCTTCATCTTTTTTAGGCGAGACAATGAGGGGAGCGGGCGAACTAATGAAGAAGTAAAAGAGACCACGTTGGCCTTGTGCTGCTCCCGCACCAGTGCGAGACGTTCATGAAAGCTCTGGTTGTGCATCATGACGAAGGATTCAAGCTGGGGAAGAAGGATGTGCAAAGAAGGGCGCCCAGTGTACGGAGTAGGAATCCTATATTTATAGGCCCCGGTGGGGGCCTCATAAAATATTCCTCATAAATACGTTTTTAATGCGCTTTAAATAACGACCCTCGGTTGGACATTCTTTCCGAGCTTAGGATAATCTCGAAAAGAGCCGGGATTGTTTACAACCTCGGGCTCGCAAGAGGCCCTCAAGGAGCGAATAAGCTGAGACAGGCGAATGAGACCAGAGGGCCCACTCGCGAGAGGCGAATGGAACCAGGGGACCCACTCGCAAGAGGCGAGACGAACTGTCTCTACAATAAGCCAGATGCCCCATTTGGGGTCGAGAAGGCCTCCAGCGGCGAGAAGACCTCATAGCAAAGGACGCCGGCGAGACGGGCAGAGGGGTCCATCTCGCCGATAGGTGCTCCCCCACTCGCCAGGGTGAGAAGAGGCCGCTTTCATATTTACATATCAATAAGGGGATTTTACTCGTCTACCCTGGGCCTTTTTACTCTTTTACCCTTAGTGGTCTGCATATAGCTCCTCAGAACAGCGGAGTTTGACTGTTGGCAGACCCAGCCAGGGGTCCCCTGGTAATTTCAGACCCGTGTAGTTTTGTTCAAATTCCGAAATCTATAAATAGGCCCATAGGGGTTCTTCAGAAGGCACGTTTTTCAGTCCCGGGAAATCAGTGGCATTATCTTCTGTGCTTTCTGAAGAGCTCCAAGCCCAGCTTTTGGCTTTGGAGGGGAAGCTCTCAGTGATATTCCGGGTAAGCGGTGGGACCTCCCTACTGCGGCTTTGAGCCAGTTTTCTAGTCCTTCACAACCAGTAGGAGGTCGGAGCTTGGGCCAAGTAGGTGTCGGCTACGCCCCTATTTTGCGAACATTTGTCGGAGTCAAATTTTGGCTTCAACAGAAGTGGTCACTCTTGGACACACCACCCAACAACAAC
This sequence comes from Platanthera guangdongensis, assembly GCA_039583875.1. NCBI lineage: Eukaryota > Viridiplantae > Streptophyta > Magnoliopsida > Asparagales > Orchidaceae > Platanthera > Platanthera guangdongensis. The sequence goes on from CM077154.1 coordinate 158,488,253, forward strand.
AACGGGCGAGGTCGCCACTCTTGGACTCACCACCCAAAACAACAACGGGCGAGGTGGTCACTCTTGGACTTACCACCCAAAAACAAACTGATATATAATCCGTCAAACTGCGAGGGAGTCTCATACTCTCCACCATACACCGCAGACATCCAAAAACCAATTAGACTTCCACAGGGCACTAGTGAAGGTAACCAGCACTGCGGAGGTGGAATCGTCCACTAACTCCCGCATTCAAGAAACCCAAAAAACTACAACACAAATATCTCGAGGTTTGGCTCGACAGATTCTACTTGACATTACCGAACTCAAGACGCGGTTGATCAACCTCTAGGAGCAATTTACAGTCCTAGATGAATTCTAACGCGCTAAATAACGAAAGCTGAAACATGCATAGCTATCATTAAGACACACCGGGAACAATTAACCAAAATAAGACAAAATCGGGCTTCCCAAGACAACACTATACAACAACAAAGGAATGTTGAAACGATTAATCATCACAATAACTTGGAAGAATAAGCGCAGAAAATTTAAAGAACATGAAAGTATAGTTGTTACCATCAGATCAGACAAAGAGAAACGAGGGAAAAACCACCACTTGCCTTGGTTTTACCGAAAAAATCCTCTGAATCGCTCCACGTCAAAGATCGGGGCAAAAGACTGCGGGAGGAGTTGAAATCTAGACAAAAAAGGGTCGAAAAGGGGATTAGGGCCGAAAACCCCTAACGAGAAAATCTCAAGAAGCAGGGAAGAAATTACCACGAGGGCGCAACTCTCGCCGAGAGCTTTCCAGATCTACGATCGGTTTATAATTTTGAGCACCGGAGTACCGTCAACGGCCACCGAAAGGATTAAGGACGAACAACCTCTATCTCGCTCACGCCGCTCTAGTTCGGGAGGAAAGGAATCGGAGAAGAAGATGAAAAAGGTATTTATACCAAAGGTGATAACAGGAAAAACAGCAAAATAAACTGGGTTCAGCTGAACCGGTTTTCCCGAAGCAGAGGGAAAGGGGTTACTCGAGTATCAGACAAAAAAACTACTCGAGTAGTTCAATACAACCACTCGAGTACAGAAGACCTACTCGAGTATTTCAATACAACTACTCGAGTAACAGAAGGCCCACTCGTGTAGCTCATCACAACTACTCGAGTAACAGAAACCTACCCGAGTAGTTCATTACAACTATTCGAGTAACAGAGAAGGAGTACTCGAGCACTAAGGGAATTACATGAATACAGCACGGGACTTACTCGAGTACTAAGGCAGCTTACTCGAGTACTACAAGGGGAAAAACAGTGCCCAGAAAAATATCGTCGAACGCAAGGCCTGATCGCCGATCGCAATTCGAAAATCGTCGAACTCAACACGCAGGGCCAGACCTATAGCAAGCTCCGCTCGACGATCGTCGACCTCCAGACAGCACCCAGAAAAGAATAACAATCGTCCAGCTCCGCTCGACGATCGTCGACCTCCAGACAGCACCCAGAAAAGAATAACAATCGTCGAGCTCCGCTCGACGATCGTCGACCTCGGTACAGCGCCCAGAAAAAGAAAACAATCGTCGAGCTCCGCTCGACGATCGTCGAACGCGAAAGCTCGACGATCGTCGACCTCCAGACAGCACCCAAAAAAGAATAACAATCGTCCAGCTCCGCTCGACGATCGTCGACCTCCAGACAGCACCCAAAAAAGAATAACAATCGTCGAGCTCCGCTCGACGATCGTCGACCTCGGTACAGCGCCCAGAAAAAGAAAACAATCGTCGAGCTCCGCTCGACGATCGTCGAACGCGATACAGCGCCCAGAAAAGGGAATACAATCGTTGAGCCCCGCTCGACGATCGTCGAACCCGACACAGCGCTCAGGAAAAGGAATACAATCGTCGAGCTCCGCTCGACGATCGTCGAACCCGACACAGTGCCCAGGAAAAAAACCCGGAAACACTCGATTCGACGAAAACCCACACATTAGGAGGGCTTCCCAAGAATCAACACAAGCCCAAGGCATTAAAATAGCAATTAACGTGTTCAGATAGTTGAACAAGGATCTAAGAGATCAAACTAAGGCTCAAACGCGCCGAATTAAATGAAACTCACGCCGTAGGAGAAAACTGCAACTACGGACACAACGGCAAAGTCAAAACCAAAATCCTACGGGCCATTCTTGAGATATTAACCGTCAAAGTATGCGGCGAACAAAACAAAACCCAAAACTTCTATCGCGCGCCGAGACTCCAAAAAACGCTCGGGTTGCGACGAAACTGGACGAGCACGTCCAAAACTACTCAAATCCAACACTCGACGTTAAAAGTAATGCCACGACGTCATAAATCTGACGTTGCCCAAACAAATAAAATCATCGAAAAATCGGGGGCGTTACAACCTGCCCTGCCAGCTAGTGAGAGCCTGGCAGCGGAATCCATCCCGAGGTGAGACCTACCCCACCCTCCGAGAGATCAACCTGCCCTGCCAGCTAGTGAGAGTCTGGTGGCGGAATTAATCCTGAGGTGAGACCTACCCCACTCTTAGAGAGATCAACCTACCCTGTCAGCTAGTGAGAGCCTGGCAGCGGAATCCATCCCGAGGTGAGACCTACCCTACCCTCCGAGAGATCAACCTGCCCTTCCAGCTAGTGAGAGCCTGGCAGCGGAATCCATCCCGAGGTGAGACCTACCCCACCCTCCGAGAGATCAACCTGCCCTGCCAGCTAGTGAGAGCCTGGCCGTGAAATCCATCTTGAGGTGAGACCTACCCCACCCTCCGAGAGATCAACCTGCCCTGTCAGCTAGTGAGAGCCTGGCAGCGGAATCCATATCGAGGTGAGACCTACCCCACCCTCCGAGAGATCAACCTGCCCTGCCAGCTAGTGAGAGCCTGGCAGCGGAATCCATCCCGAGGTGAGACCTACTCCACCCTCAGAGAGATCAACCTGCCCTGCCAGCTAGTGAGAGTCTGGTAGCGGAATCTATCCCAAGGTGAGACCTACCCCACCCTCCGAGAGATCAACCTGCCCTGCTAGCTAGTGAGAGCCTGACAGCAGAATCCATCCCGAGGTGAGACCTACCCCACCCTCCGAGAGATTAACCTGCCCTGCCAGCTAGTGAGAGCCTAGTAGCGGAATCCATCCTGAGGTGAGACCTACCCCACCCTCGGAGAAATCAACCTGCCCTGCCAGCTAGTGAGAGCCTGTCAGCGGAATTCATCCCGAGGTGAGACCTACCCCACCCTCAGAGAGATCAACCTGCCGTGCTAGCTAGTGAGAGCCTGATAGCGGAATCCATCCCTAGGTGAGACCTTTCATGGACCGCAAATATTTTTCGGTGGTTCCTGCAATTAATCATAGTTGATGCAATGTAAGCAAAGTTCATTACAATGAGATGATTCACTTCTTTCCTACCTCCCTCTTCCCTCGTGAATCATCAGATCCTTCCCCGGGTGCCCACATCAACCCTGTCCTCACATCTCTCCCCTGCTGCCTCGAGTCGGACTTCTTCAATCCGCACCGGGTCTTGCGCTTGCTGAGGCTGATGAGGCTGTGGTGTCGGATTTCTTATTCTTCTCAACTCCAGAAATTCAGGGCAAGTAGAAGTTGCATGGCCTTCCTCCTGGTGGAACTCACAGTAGGGTAACTCTACTCTGACTCTCCTCCTTCCCGTGCGGTTCCTTCTCTCCCTTCGACCAATTTCCATCGCTTGCTGCGGTGGGGGCAGGAGCTGCCTAGGGGATTGCCTTCGGAAGTTGAACCTCCCTTGGCCTTCATGAAAATCCCCCCACCTTGGATGTGACCTCTTCCAGGACCCTGAACGGGTCCTCCATGCTGCCTCCAACCTGGTTTCGGACCCTCCTGTCCCTGGAACACTTGAGCTCTCTACTCCTCTCTCCTTCTCCCCTCCTGATGCCTCGAGACACCTTGCTCCTTTGACTCTGCCTCTGTCAACCTTGCCAATTTCTTGACAAATGCCAGGTTGGCTGCCTCCATGGCTATCTCCTCAGCCGCCCTTTCCATCAGCTCCTCAAAGGAAGGGGGGCCTTTCGAGTCAGGCTCATCTTGAAGAACCCTTCGCGCAAACCCACCGTGAACGCCATCTGGAGGGCATACTCTGACATCTCTTGGACCTCCAGGATCTTCTCTTGGAACATGTCTACGTAACGGGTCAGCGACTCCTCGGCCCCCTGCCTTATCAGGAAGTTGGATTCAGGACTCCTCTTCCTCTTCTTGGAGGTGGAGAAGCGAAGCTGAAAGCTCCAGCTCAAGCCCTCGAACCCATAGATCGACCTCAGAGGGACTTGATGAAACCAGTCTCTTGCCTTCTCCCTCAACTTGATCGCAAAGAGGCGATACTTGAAGGCATCCGTCATTGGCCTGATGGAGACGACATCCTTGAACCACTACAGATGCTGGACGGGGTCATCCTTCCCAGTATAGTAGGCCATGTCGGGCTCTCGGAACCCTTTGAGAACGGGAGCTGAGATGATCAACTCGCTGAACGGTGACCCCCTGAGGGGTGGTCTCACCACCTCTACTCGCATGACCTGCTCGCTTGGGAGGCCGGCACTCGCCGGGCTGGAGAACAACTCCCGGTCAATGAGGTCTCGCTCGACCCCATCTCCCATCCTCTCCTTCCCAGGTCTTCTTCCTGGTGCACTTCCTTCTCCCCCTATTGGGGTCACCTCGCCTAGGTCACCGGGAGACAGCTCGCCGAGAACCCTGGGATTAGTCTCGCCAATACCCCTGAGAGCTAAGTCCTGAGGGGTGGGAGTTGAGCAGTTACCTCGAGTAGCAATACTTCGCAACATCTCCATGATGCCTTGGATGAACGCCATGAATTATTCTCTTCCCATAAATGGTCCTGGGTTAGGGAGCTCGCCGAGATCATCTATATCTCCCTGATCTCCAGCCATGACACTCTCCTGAGATCTTCTGTGCTGGTCACTCTCCACGCTCACCGCAAAAAAATGCTGAAACCAAAAACTTGGTCTCTCGTGGAGTTCGGGGTCCCTAGAAAGGGGTGACCTCACACCTACTGCACTCAGGGGGGATGTCATGGACCAAAGGCTCAGGAAACTAGGAACAGACCCTCGGCTCTAGCGTGGAGGTCTCACCTCACACCCGGAAGACCTTTGAGGTATCCCCCTCCCTAGCCAATGCTAAGCTAGGGTGCCTTGGAGGATGAAGAGAGAGTGAAGAAGTGATCCCCCCAAGGCACCCCTAAGGGCCTATTTATAGTTTTCTGGAAATGGCCTGCAAATAACCAACCTCCACTGCTCTGAAATTACTGAAATGCCCCCAAATTGGTCTGCCAACAGCCAAATCTCGCTTTTCAAAACGGCTAAATGCAGTCCACCAGGGGCAGCCCCTCGAGCCAGGCGAGCAGGCGACAAGGGGCGAGCTCGGCGGCCTGGGGAGCTCGGCGGCCTGGGGGAGCTCGACGGCCTGGGGAGCTCGGCGGCCTGGAGTGAGCTCGGTGGCCTGGGGCTGGGTGAGCTCGGCGGCCTGGGGCTGGATGAGCTCGGCGGCCTGGGGCTGGGTGAGCTCGGCGGCCTGGGGCTGGATGAGCTCGGCGGCCTGGGGCTGGGTGAGCTCGGCGGCCTGGGGCTGGATGTGCTCGGCAGACTGGGGCTGGATGAGCTCGGCGGACTGGGGCTGGGTGAGCTCAGCGGCCTGGGGTTGGATGAGCTCAGTGGCCTAGGGTGAGCTCGGTGTCTTGGGGTGAGCTCGGCGGACTGGGGTGAGATCGCCGACCTGGGGTGTGCTCGGCGGCCTGGGGTGAGCTCGGCGGCCTGGGGAGCTCGGCGGCCTGGGGGAGCTCGGCGGCCTGGTGGAGCTCGGCATCCTGGGGAGCTCGGCGGCCTGGGGTGAGCTCGGCGGCCTGAGGTGAGCTCGACGGCCTGGGGAGCTCGGCGGCCTGGGGGAGCTCAGCGGCCTGGGGGAGCTCGACGGCCTGGGGAGCTCGGCGGCTTGGGGTGAGCTCGGCGGCCTGGGGCTGGGTGAGCTCGATGGCCTGGGGTTGGATGAGCTCGGCATCCTGGGGTGAGCTCGACGGCCTGGGGAGCTCGGTGGCCTGGGGGAGCTCGGCGGCCTGGGGTGAGCTCGGCGGCCTGGGGTAAGCTCGGCGGCCTGGGGTGAGCTCGGCGGCCTGGGGGAGCTCGGCAGCCTGGGGGAGCTCGGCAGCCTGGGGAGCTCGGCGGCCTGGGGTGAGCTTGGCGGCCTGAGGTGAGCTCGACGGCCTGGGGAGCTCGGCGTCCTAGGGGAGCTCGGCGGCCTGGGGGAGCTCGACGACCTGGGGAGCTCGACGACCTGGGGTGAGCTCGGTGGCCTGCGGCTGGGTGAGCTCGGCGGCCTGGGGCTGGATGAGCTCGGCGGCCTGGGGTGATCTCGACGGCCTGGGGAGCTCAGCGACCTTGGGCTGGATGAGCTCGTCGGCCTAGGGTGAGCTCGGCGACCTGGGGTGAGCTCGGCGGCCTGGGGGAGACCCCTCAAAGGGGTCGGGGGGATACAAATATCTCATTCTCCCTACTAGTATATTTCCAAGGTTAAGCCAAAATTGGTCACCAAGAGTGCAAAATCTCCCAAAAAGCTTAAAAACGTGCATGCCTTGTTTGGGGCCCACTCTTCGCGAATACGGGGTTGTACACTGGGCACTTTATCCGTTCCTATAACATCTCTCAAACAACTAGACTCGTAAGAGTGGTTTTGTCATGACTAGGTCATGACAAAACCTTAGGAAGCTCAAGAGGCCAGCTGAACAAAGGCATGAAAGTGGAAATCACCTTGGTCTGCCTATAACGCAACCTCATCACCAAACCTAGGGTTTGAATTTAGGGCTTTAACTTAGTTCCATGACCCCACCATAACTCTCTCAACCCTAGGGGAGGCCAATGGGTCACTAAGAACCCATTGAGGTCAACTAAAGAGGTCAAGTTGACCAAAGTCATCTCTATCCTCAAAATGGTCAAAGTGTCATAATTAAGGGTCAAGTGACCTCAAAGGTGCCAAACCAACCCTACCCAACTCTTCCTAGACCTTAGGTGAGGCAAATGGGTCACCAAGGACCCATTGGGGTCAACCCAAAAGGTCAATTTGACCAAAGTTAATTCAACATTAGGTTAGGTCAATTTAGCTCAAGTTGACATAACCTAGCCCAACCCACTTGGGCTAGGCCCAATTGAGGTGACCCACTAGCCTCATGAGGTTTAGAATTATCCAAAATGCCACTCATTTTCTGGAAATAGTGATTAGGAGAGAGAAAGCTCCACTTCCCCTTTAATGGAGGAGAGAAAAAAATGAAGAAGAGGTCATTCATGGCCAAGGGAGGTCAATGGCCTCTTCTCTTCAATTCCAATCGCTATAGATTCATTCCCCCTTCAGTTTTGAGGATATCAACAGCCATGGTCGGCCTCTTGGTGGCTGAATTCAAGGATTTTTAATTGGCAGAAATTCTCGAAAATGGCCATTAATGGTGCATTGAAGCTTAACCTCTCCCCCATTTGATAATTTTAAAAGCTTTCCTAGACCCCTAGCAGCTGTTTCCACCATTTCCTTGAAGAATTCGAGCCCTCTGGCTGTATAGTTGCAGAGCACCGAGTGGTGTCACCACCGACCATGGCAACCTGACGATCGGCTAGGTTCCAGCCCTCCCAAAAGGTCATGTCCTCTTCCTCTCTCTCTCTCAGTGAATAGATCCACTTTTATTGTCACAAGGTTTTGGGCCAATTGGCCCTAGATCTGGTTGACCAAAAACTCCATTTTTGGAGCTTCTTCTTCCATGCCTAAACCCCTGTTACGGCCACCTCCGGCCGGCCAACCACCGTTAATCGTCGGCCACCACCTCAACGAAGGTGGTTGTGGCACTGACCGGCCGGGGAGGAGCTCAGGTGGCCGAGAAAATGCCTCTCAAATCAGCCAGGATAGGGCAATCTGAGCTGTTGGCTCAAGGAGTAAGATGAGCCGATTCCGTCCATTGGCGCTTTAAGATTCGTGCGTGAATTAAATATTAATATTTGGAATTATTTCATTTATGTCGCATAAACTACAGTAGAGAGATTTAATTATTAAAAATACTTAGATGCATTTTATGGAAAAATAGATAACATCAAAATTGTAGCTTTTGAAGTCTAGTTTAGTTTAAAATTTGTTTCAACCAATTTGGGTGATTGGTTTGACCATAACACTAAATATGGTGCAGCTTATACATAGGCTTGACCAGATACTAAATGGTGTGCCCCCACTAAACCAGCTAGGAAAATACTTTGAAATTTGTACCATAGGCTAGTTATATAGGAACACTCCTCATATCCAAAGATTGGAATTTTTGAAAAATATTTTCCTAAAGTTTTTGTAAAAATTTAATAAAGCATGTATGATTTAATTAAGGTGTCTAATGACTTCAAAATCATCAAAAATTTTGGTGGATGACCCTTAGGGTCATGATAGGTCACTGGTAAAAATATCAGCCTATTTGGGGTTGATTTGATTGGGTAATGATGTGATCAAAGTTTGGTCTTATTAAGGGAAAATTAGGGCAAGGGAAAATTGGTGGGTTGAGTGGTCAATCCTCATCCAAAAGGGATGAAACTTTAGTCATTGCCTCAAAGTCATCTAGAACACCCCCACAATAGATTTAGGGTAGTTTGGGGTGGAGATACCCTAAGACCCTAGTGTAAGCCCTAGGGTTGAGATTTGAAGCATATTGAAGGACATGCGACCATATGTCCTTGAATTGTCTTGGAACTTGGTTGATGAGTTCTTAGAGTGAAAATAAGCTCTGGTAAATGGTTTTATGATTTTTAGGAACTTACACTCTCTCTAAAATAGTATGGATAGATTAGGGTACTTTGATTCAATATTTATGTACATACATAAATGAATTTGGATACTCGTGAAATTTAGGCAGTGATCTTAATTAGATGATATTGTTCCATAGAAATATTATTGTGAATTTTGGATTAATAATTTTAGTACTTCATTCACAAACCCTAAGATTGATTCCATCACAAAATAATTATTTTAGAGTTATTTGCTTACTAGAAAATTATGAAACTTGGTCATAAAATATTGTAGGACATAATCATGCTTTGGGAATTTTTATAAATATATTGAAAGAATTTTTCATATAGGATCCTCACAAGTGCCCTTAGTTGAATACTTTCTAAATAATTCACTTATGTGATCAAATGGTGATGGTAAATTATAATTTTTGGTAAGTAGCTCTTTCTAGTCATAATTATCATCTGGTAATTTTCTCATACTTTTTTGATGGTTGGTTTTATTTTTACCTATTTATCATAATATTATGGTTGTTTATCCAATAATTTGTTGAGGACCAAATCTTTTTTAGAAAATTGTTATTTTTGATATTTACTATTATTTTGATGCTACCAAATTGTCATAATTTTTCTAAGACCATACATTGTCAGAAAAGTATACTTGATGTTCAAAACCATGCGAGGCCTTATTTTGCAGAAAATTAAATAAATACCAAATTAAGTAGGAAACTTACAATCCTCTCGATTTATTCATGAAGTACCATGATAGACCATCTATAATAATCTTAGGTCATTTAGATTATTACTTGGAGTATCACCTTTCATGCTTACCATGTAGCTCATTAGGTCTGCATATAATAAAACTGTAGAAGTAAGGTAACATGTAGGCCTTTGTATGAGAAGGTGAGATAGTTGGTGTACTTTGTCTAATTGAGAATGATTAAGGTCACCCATGGAAGGCAGGTAGTGAGAGCTTGGTTGACTAGAGGCAAGGTTGTACTCGGGATTGACGGATGATCGTCTTTCCCTAGAGAAAGTGTCTAAATACACTTAGGGTTAGTTCAAGTGTAATGCCAAGAGGGTTAGGATATGAGTAGTTATCAATAATAATAAGTGTCTTGCAAAAGTGAGCTTTGGGCTTCAGCCCATCGTAGTTCCTAGTGTCCTCGAGAGCCATTCACAGGGAATGTCCTGAGCATTCCAATGTTAACTTTAAACCATAAGATTAAAATGTTAAAGAGTAATTAGAAATACTAGAACTTCACTTTCACTCACCCCGATGACTCATGAGGTTAGCTTGGTTGGGTTGTTTGAGCGGTAGGCTCGGAGGTTGTGGAAATTGACAAGTTATCCCGGCGAGCCGTAGGCTCGGAAGGAAGTTGTAACTGATGGGTTAATCCCGGGAGCCGATGGCTCGGAAATTCATGGTTGCATGTGCATAAATTAGCGGGTCTTCGGTATTTGACGTTCGTTCACACCGACGTCAATATAATGACTCAGCGGGTGTGGTTTATACTTAGCCAAGGAAAAGACTGTCAGTTGGTCAATATAGTACGTGGTGACTCTGGTGTGTCCTTCGGAGGCGTACATAAGGGCTAGGTCTGGTAGTATGAATACCCGTCTAGGAGTGGGGTGACCCCACTCACTGTTGTAACGCCCCCGATTTTCCAGTGATTTATTTAATTTCTTATTTGACGTATTATGACGTCAGAGCGTTATGTTAGCGCGTGTTGGTCATGTGACGTTGTTAGAGCGTGCTCTTAGCTCTTTAGGTTCCCTGCGTGGCTTGGTGATGTCTGGTAGCAAGATTCCCTAGCGAGCCGGAGTCTGTTTGGTGACTCGGTGGAGCCTCTTGGGGAATGCTTGTGTTTTGGCTTCGGGAGAAATTTGCCCGAGTTTTGTTCGTCGGATTTTGTTACCGACTTTGTCGTTAGCGCGTTTTTGCGTTCGTTAGGTTTGACCGGCCAAATTTTGGGATTTGCGTCGGGAGTGGAAAATTTTATATTAGGAAATTAGATCGGCTAATTTTAGACTTGCTCGTCAAGTTTCGTCGTGTTCCGAGCATTTTTGGAGCCTCGGCGCGCGATTGAAGTTGGTATATTTTCGCGTACGCCGTTAACTTTAGAATTTATTGTCTCGAAAACGGTGCGTCGGAATTCGATTTCGATTTCGCCGTTGGTTTCGTAGCGTCGTCATTCGCCTACGGTGCGAATTTCGTTCGATTCAGCGCGCGTTTGGCCCTCTGTAACGATATATATTATAGCATGTTTGTTTTTATAATTATAAATTTTTTTTCATAATTATAAATAATAATAAAAAAAACTTAGAAAAAGGGGAGAGGGATCGGTGAGAATGATTCTCACCGAATCATGGATTCGGTGAGAATCAATCTCACCGAACAGCCCCCCCCCCCCCCCTTTTTGTGTTATTATCATTATAATTATAATTATATTAAGTATATATATATATATAAGATTAAGAGAAACCCTTCTCCTTCCTCCGAACCAGCAGCCCCCTCCTGTGCGAAAAATTAGGCGTGTGCGGAACCTCTCGTTCGCGAATCTTCCGGCGGCCGCCACCGCCGATCCGGTGGACGGAATTTCGATCCGATCGCGGCGTTGGAAAGCTCTCGGCGAGAGCTTCGAGACAGCGGTAAGCTTTTCCCGTTTCGGTGACCGTTTCGCCATAGATGTTTTTCGGCCCTAACCCCGGTTGTCCGTTTTTTCGTAGATCTCGTCTCCGCGTGCCCCCTTTTGGACGGATCTACGTGGTGGAGTATTTTGGGTGGACGTTTTCAAGAACGATTTGAGGCAAGTGGATTTCTCCCCTCTTGCGTGCCTCCATGGTTGTATTTCGCCTTATTAACTCTCCTTGTCGTAGAATACCGGAGTAATATAGGTGAGATTAGAAATATTCCTAGGTTAGGGCTTGTGGTCGGCCTAAACTAGGAAGTTATCGGAATTTATTTTTAAGTATAATTCGGCGGGTAGGGGAAATAATTCGGCGGGTAGGGGAAATAATTCGGCGGGTAGGGGGAATAATTCGGCGGGTAGGGGAAATAATTCGGCGGGTTTTGGTTGTAGAACTTGGTAGTTTCTAAGTGGTGTGTCGCTAGTTTTGGCGCCGAATCGTGGATCCTTAGCATGTGGTAGCTGGGTTTCTGAGGGAGTATGGTACCGGGGGAGTTCGAGCCGTGGCCACCACCATTCCCTACTTTGGACATTTTGGGTTCCTGTAAGAGATTGAAACTCTATGTATGTGGACCATGTGGCGGCCCCTTTAGTACTCTTGAGACACCTGGAGCTAGTTGTTCGGTTGTGACTGTTCTTATTCTCCGACACAGGTTTGGGATTTGTGCCAGTGCTAACGATTTACAAGTTTAGGACTGTTAGTTCCTTTCATACTGTTCATTTGATGCATATTGGTTCCTTTTTGTCTCTGCAGGCTTGAGCGGAGTTGGTACGTTTTAGTACTCGATGCATTTCTTTCACTTTACTGATTATTATACTTACATTTTGTCCCTTTTTGGATTCTTTAGCTGAGATCTTCAGCATCTCTCTTACAGGGTTGGTAACCTTTTTTTCTGCTCTTTTCATTCGATTATTATCTGATGTTTCTTTGCCTCCTGTTTTATTATTTTCTTGCTGAGGTGTTCTTCGTTTGAATGTCTCAGGTTCAGGTCTGTAGCCGGCTGAACGGCTAATTTCAGGAGTTCCTTTTGGACTGCGTTGTGGCAGTGTTTTTCTCACTTGTTGAGGTAGTTCTTTAGCTTTGTAGTAGTACAGACATGCATGCTCGCCAGCGAGTTCGTGTCAGGTTGTTGACGCTCGTTGGTGATTTTCCTTGGTGATACTAAGTCTTTGCTTAGCTGCTAGTTTACCTGTTTTGTGGTAGTTCACTTGCTCTCTGGGAATGTTTTATGCTAGGTTGTTAGTTACTTTAAAACCTATAAAAAAAGAACTACTATATGTATTGCATGATCATCATGTTTTATAAAAGCTCAATCATTATTTTCCAAATGCGTAAAAAGATTGTTTTCTTTATAAATATTATAAATTGAAATCTAGGGTCTTGCATAGCGTAAGTTATCCTCTTAGGACACTTATGCGCTCTTTTAGGATGTTAAGCATAAATGAAGTATTTTTCCGCTACGTATAAAAATAGTTTTCAAACCGTGGACTATCTGATCCACTGAGCCGAGGGATACGACCAATTAATTTAAAAATCAGTTTTCTATTCATTTTAACTTATGATTTGAAGGTTTAGAGTGTTGCCTGAGCGTCAGCAGTTATCCCCTGCTTGACGTGGCATCACAGCTCGTAGTTATCTCGTGCTCTGATTTATTTATTAATGAGAAAAATGCGAGTTGTGACAGTTGCTATCAGAGGGAGGTTGCTTGACAAATTGTCGGGCAACCTGTCCCTGTAAGTATTAGGTGTTTAGAGCCATATCATACACACACCGATATGTCATCAGCACGTCTTGGCTGAAGCACGAATACTACACTCATAGCATGACATGAAGTATACGAGGCATATTATGTAGTATGGGATGCATACTATGTGTTTGTATATGGATCCACCATAGGAGGCAACATGTGAGGGTTATGTAGTATGAGATGCATAACCTTACCACATGAATGCGGCTAGCACTTTTTCTTTTTTCGTTGCATGGAAATGTTATGTAGTATGGGATGCATAACATTTTCATGTGTACGTCGCTCATAACATGCATTAGGGCATTTTTAGAATGCATAGCACAATCATGCATAGCATAACATTGCATAAGCATAACGTGCCAAGCTAAAGATTTGTAGGATGACATGTGTACACACATATTTTTGAGTCAAAAAGAATATAAATTCATACATTCCCGATCTAGGCACAAGAGTTAGTGTGATGATAGTGAATCATCGTAGGATAAGCATATCATCATTATTGAAAATCCCAGAGCAAGTTAGCAGCATGAGCAAGTACTTAAGTATGTATTGTTTGTACTATGTTGTTTGGTTCTAGTGGGTGGGCTAGGTGTCTGATTAGTGTTTTGTTGTTTCATTAGAATGTCGAGGCGTCCTTCGACAAGGTTGACTCCCCAATTGGAGGGAGAATCTTCAGGTGCGCAGAGCAGTGCAATGATAGAAGGTCTGCGACAAAGCAATGAAGCTTTGTCAAAGCAAGTAGTGGATTTGCAGTCTCAGGTCCAGTCCTTGTTAGCAGTTGTAGCAGGGCAAATTCCGAGAGTTCAGGACCCTATTGTGGGTCAAGCTGTCCCTGTTCCCCCCGCTCCTCTGGTGCCTCCGGTCGTGGTGCCACCAGAGATGACCTTTATTTCTCAGTTTCAGCGACTTAGGCCTCTGACGTATGATGGCAAGGCAGATTATATGGTCTTAGACGATTGGATGATATCAATCGAGGAGATGTTCTCATACTCCGGGATCACTGATGATCAGAAAGTGATGTTAGCCGCATATCAGCTCAAAGGGTTGGCAAATGGCTGGTGGTTGAGGGAGAAAGAAGGTCTGAAGGACGGGTGTTCCTGGGAGTCCTTTAAGGAGCTACTTCTGAGCAAGTTTCTGCCATCAATCGAGAGGGACCGTCTGATGAATGATTTCCTGCACTTAAAGCAGAGGCAGCTCACTGTTAGTGAGTACGAAATCGAGTTTAGTAAGCTAAGCCGATTTGCCCCAGACTTGGTGAGTTCCGATGAAAATAGAAGCAAGCGATTTCTGGCTGGGCTAAGGAGTGACGTCCAGCAATTAGCAAGTGCCTATACGACCTCAAGTTATGCTGGTATGGTGGAAGCTGCCTTAAAGGTAGAGGCAATTGATAACGACAAGAATCGAGGTCAACAACTGAGAAAAGATAAAAGAAAGTCTGATGAGGGTAAGAGTACTCAGGTCCCTGACGCTGCTCCGAGGAAGAGAAACAAAGAGGTATGCAGTTTCTGTGGCCGACCGGGCCATCCATTAGAAAGGTGCTATCAAAGATTAGGAGCTCAGAAGAAAGAGCAGATTCATGCGATCCAAGGTATCCCAAAGAAAGACTTGCTTTGTTCTGTATGCAAGAAGCCGGGGCACGATGCTGCCCATTGCTGGAAGAAGGCGAGAAGTTGTTTCTTGTGCGGTCAAGAGGGTCATCTCAAGTATCAGTGCCCGCAAGCTCAGCTTACTCTGCAGCCAGTTCCTCTTCAGGCTTTGCCGCCGCCGCAGCGAGTGGACAAGGGGAAAGGAAAGTTGAACGCGGTCTCTATGGAGGAAGCTCAGGCATCCACGCAAGTGATATTGGGTTAGATTCTCCCCTAGTTTTAATGTTTAGCTCATAGTTATAGTTTTGAGCGTTCGCTTTCTTAGTCGCGTGTGCAATTTTATAGGACGATTTAAGGTAAAGAACCGCTGGACGCGTGTTCTGTTCGATTCCGGCGCTACCCACTCATTTGTGGTTAGGGCCTTCGTAGAGCGTTACCGTTTGGATCTCGATCGTGTTGGTGATGCGTTCTGTGTCAAGTTTCCTTCAGGTGAATCTGTAGTTTCAGATCAGGGTATTCAGAGTTGTCCGATTTTACTAGGCGATTTTCTCGCGATTGCTGATTTGAAGCTGTTGGATCTGGAAGACTTCGATGTGATCCTAGGCATGGACTGGTTGTCCAGATATGATGCTGTGATCCAATGCAAGGGTAAACGCTTGGACTTCAGGATGGACAACAGTCAGCCCGGGAGTGTTTACGGTTATCCACGCCAGGATTCTCCGACTATATCGGTGGTATGCGCTCGGAAGCTTGTAGATTCCGGATGTTTTGCTTGTTTGGTTTCGGTTTTAGAAACCAAGGTTAGTTTGCCGTGTTTGGAGGAGATCCCGGTGGTTCGTGATTTTTCTGATGTCTTTCCACCTAATCTTCCTGGTCTCCCGCCTGATCGAGACGTGGAGTTTGTTATAGATTTGGAGCCGGGTACGCGTCCTATTGCCAAGGCGCCTTACCGGATGGCCCCACGCGAACTGGAGGAGTTGCGTATCCAGTTAGACGAGTTGCTTGAGAACAGATTTATAAGGCTGAGTTCTTCGCCTTGGGGTGCTCCCGTTTTGTTCGTCAAGAAAAAAGATGGATCGATGAGGTTGTGCATCGATTATAGAGAGCTAAATAAGGTAACGATCAAGAATAGGTATCCGTTGCCGAGGATATATGATTTGTTTGATCAACTGCGAGGCAGCGTCGTGTTCTCTAAGATTGACCTTCGTTCGGGCTACCACCAGTTAAGGATCCGTGAATCAGATATCCCGCGGACTGCCTTCCATTCCAGACATGGACATTTTGAATTTTTGGTGATGTCGTTTGGCTTGACCAACGCACCTTCTGCTTTCATGGACATAATGAACAGGGTTTTCAAGGACTTTCTGGACAAGTTTGTAGTCGTATTTATAGACGATGTGTTGGTGTATTCACGCAATGTTGAGGAGCATGACCAACATTTGCGTCTAGTTTTATCTGCCTTGAGGGACCATAAGTTGTTCGTCAAGCTAAGTAAATGCGAGTTCTGGTTGCCTCAGGTTTCTTTCCTGGGTCATGTGGTTAACAAGAACGAAATCTCTGTCGACCCAGAAAAGATAGCCGCAGTTATGGAATGGACGAGGCCTGCCACACCCAAAGAAATAAGAAGCTTCCTAGGGTTGGCTGGCTACTATAAAAGATTTGTAGAGGGTTTCTCTACGTTATCTGCGCCATTGACCAAATTGACGCAGAAGAATGCAGCATTTGTGTGGAGCGATAAGTGCGAAGAAGCATTCCAAGAGCTAAAAAATAGACTGTGCACTGCTCCGATATTGACATTGCCTACGGAAGGATTAGACTATGCCGTTTACGTGGACGCATCCCACGTGGGTCTTGGTTGTGTGCTGATGCAAGAAGAAAAAGTGATTGCGTATGGGTCAAGACAGCTTAAGATTCATGAAAGGAACTACCCTACGCATGACTTGGAATTCGCAGCAGTTATTTATGCATTGAAATTATGGAGACACTTGTTGTATGGCGCACAATGCAAGATTTATACATATCATAAGAGTTTGAAGTACGTCTTCACTCAAAAGGAGTTGAACTTGCGTCGGCGCAGATGGTTAGAGTATGTGGCTGATTATGAAGTGGAGATCCTATACCATCCGGGTAAGGCTAACGTGGTAGCCGACGCCTTAAGCAGGAAGACAGGGAAAATTTTCAATCTCTCCACTGAGTTGTTGGTAGAAGAGTTCCTTTTAATGGATATTTCAGTTGGTAGATGTGACTCGCCAAGCAGTTTGGAAGTGTCTGAGCCTTCATGGATTTCTCTTACGAGGCTTCATCAAAAGGACGATCCTGATCTACTGCACCTTCATAATAGAACTGAGAAGGGAGAGCTGCCTGACTTTTCGATCGATGACGCGGGTACTTTAAAGTACCGCGGTAGATTTTGCGTCCCCAATTTTTGAGATATTCGAGTTAAGTTGTGCAGTGAGGCACACGGTTCAAGTGTGACCTACCATCCAGGGTCTACAAAAATGTATAAAGACTTGAAACAGATTGCCTGGTGGATTGGGATGAAGGGTGACATTGCAAGGTTTGTGTCAGAATGTTTTACGTGCAAAAGAGTTAAGGCTGATCATGGAAGGCCTGGTGGAAAGTTAGCGCCTTTAGAGATTCCAACTTGGAAGTGGGAGAGTATCTCAATGGATTCCATTACTGGGTTACCGAGATCTCCCCGAGGGCATGACTCTGTTTGGGTGATTGTTGATAGATTAACAAAGTGTGCGCACTTCGTACCCTTTCATATTGGTTACTCGATGAAAAAGATAGCGGAACTATATTTGAACGAAGTTATCAGGTTACATGGAGTACCCGTAAGTATAGTATCAGATCGAGACTCCAGGTTTACGTCTCGTTTCTGGAAGAGCCTTCAAGAAGGATTGGGAACTGACTTGAGATATTCTACCGCATATCATCCACAGACCAATGGTCAAACGAAGCGTGTTAATCAGATTGTGGAAGATATGATCCGTTGTTTTATACTAGACCACAGAGGAGCGTGGGATGAACGCTTGAGGTTGATGGAGTTCGCATACAATAACAGTTATCAAGAGAGTCTGCAAATGGCTCCTTTCGAAGCGCTATATGGAAGACGATGTAGAACTCCTCTATTTTGGGCTGAGGTTGGTGAGAGGCCGATGTTAGGTCCAGATGCCTTAGAAGAAATGGAAGTCTCTGTAAAGCTTATTCGAGAGAAGCTTCGGATAGCTCAAGAGCGATACGAGAAGAACGCCAATCGGCGTAGGTCCGTTTTGGAATTTTCTGTGGGGGACATGGTATTCCTTAAGGTTTCCCCGATGGTTGGAGTGAAGAGGTTCGGTAAGAACCATAAGTTGGACCCAAGGTATGTGGGACCATTTGAAATTGTGGAGCGGATTGGTGTGTCAGCCTACAAGTTGAAATTACCCGCAAATTTTTCTGGCGTGCACAATGTTTTTCACGTGAGCCAACTGCGGAGGTGCGTGCTAAGTGACAGATAAGTTCTGGATGCAGTGCCCCAGTTGGAGCCTAACCTTTCCTACGTGGAAGTTCCTATTCGTATTTTGGATGGGCAAGATCGAGTGTTGCGGAGAAAGACAATATCGATGGTAAAGATTCTGTGGAGAAACCAAGACGTGGAGAGCGCGACTTGGGAGTTGGAGTCAGCTATGAGGGAGACGCATCCTCATTTGTTCTCCTAGCTGTGCTCGGTAAGCATTCGATAACCCTTGGTTATTTTCTTTTCCTTGTTTGGTAGAAGTGTTTTATGCGTAAAGTTTCGGGACGAAACTTTCCTTTAGGGGGAGTGACTGTAACGCCCCCGATTTTCCAGTGATTTATTTAATTTCTTATTTGACGTATTATGACGTCAGAGCGTTATGTTAGCGCGTGTTGGTCATGTGACGTTGTTAGAGCGTGCTCTTAGCTCTTTAGGTTCCCTGCGTGGCTTGGTGATGCCTGGTAGCAAGATTCCCTAGCGAGCCGGAGTCTGTTTGGTGACTCGGTGGAGCCTCTTGGGGAATGCTTGTGTTTTGGCTTCGGGAGAAATTTGCCCGAGTTTTGTTCGTCGGATTTTGTTACCGACTTTGTCGTTAGCGCGTTTTGCGTTCGTTAGGTTTGACCGACCAAATTTTGGGATTTGCGTCGGGAGTGGAAAATTTTACATTAGGAAATTAGATCGGCTAATTTTAGACTTGCTCGTCAAGTTTCGTCGCGTTCCGAGCATTTTTGGAGCCTCGGCGCGCGATTGAAGTTGGTATATTTTCGCGTACGCCGTTAACTTCAGAATTTATTGTCTCGAAAACGGTGCATCGGCATTCGATTTCGACTTCGCCGTTGGTTTCGTAGCGTCGTCATTCGCCTACGGTGCGAATTTCGTTCGATTCGGCGCACGTTTGGCCCTCCGTAACGATATATGTTATAGCATGTTTGTTTTTATAATTATAAATATTTTTTTATAATTATAAATAATAATAATAAAAAAACTTAGAAAAAGGGGAGAGGGATCGGTGAGAATGATTCTCACCGAATCATGGATTCGGTGAGAATCACTCTCACCGAACAACCCCCCCCCCCCTTTTTTGTGTTATTATCATTATAATTATAATTATATTAAGTATATATATATATATATAAGATTAAGAGAAACCCTTCTCCTTCCTCCGAACCAGCAGCCCCCTCCTGTGCGAAAAATTAGGCGTGTGCGGAACCTCTCGTTCGCGAATCTTCCGGCGGCCGCCACCGCCGATCCGGTGGATGGAATTTCGATCCGATCGCGGCGTTGGAAAGCTCTCGGCGAGAGCTTCGAGATCGCGGTAAGCTTTTCCCGTTTCGGTGACCGTTTCGCCATAGATGTTTTTCGGCCCTAACCCCGGTTGTCCGTTTTTTCGTAGATCTCGTCTCCGCGTGCCCCCTTTTGGACGGATCTACGTGGTGGAGTATTTTGGGTGGACGTTTTCAAGAACGATTTGAGGCAAGTGGATTTCTCCCCTCTTGCGTGCCTCCATGGGTTGTATTTCGCCTTATTAACTCTCATTGTCGTAGAATATCAGAGTAATATAGGTGAGATTAGAAATATTCCTAGGTTAGAGCTTGTGGTCGGCCTAAACTAGGAAGTTATCGGAATTTATTTTTAAGTATAATTCGGCGGGTAGGGGAAATAATTCGGCGGGTAGGGGGAAATAATTCGGCGGGTAGGGGGAAATAATTCGGCGGGTAGAGGGAAATAATTCGGCGGGTTTGGTTGTAGAACTTGGTAGTTTCTAAGTGGTGTTGTCGGCTAGTTTTGGCGCCGAATCGTGGATCCTTAGCATGTGGTAGATGGGTTTCTGAGGGAGTATGGTACCGGGGGAGTTCGAGCCGTGGCCACCACCATTCCCTCCTTTGGACATTTTGGGTTCCTGTAAGAGGTTGGAACTCTATGTGTGTGGACCATGTGGCGGCCCCTTTAGTACTCTTGAGACACCTGGACCTGGTTGTTCGGTTGTGACTGTTCTTAGTCTCCGACACAGGTTTGGGCTTTGTGCCAGTGCTAACGATTTACAAGTTTAGGACTGTTAGTTCCTTTCATACTGTTCATTTGATGCATATTGGTTCCCTTTTTTGTCTCTGCAGGCTTGAGCGGAGTTTGGTACGTTTTAGTACTCGATGCATTTCTTTCACTTTACTGATTATTATACTTACATTTTGTCCCCTTTTGGATTCTTTAGCTGAGATCTTCAGCATCTCTCTTGCAGGGTTGGTAACCCTTTTTTTTTCTTTCTGCTCTTTTCATTCGATTATTATCTGATGTTTCTTTGCCTCCTGTTTTATTATTTTCTTGCTGAGGTGTTTTTCTTTTGAATGCCTCAGGTTTAGGTCTGTAGCCGGCTGAACGGCTAATTTCAGGAGTTCCCTTTTGGACTGCGTTGTGGCAGTGTTTTCCTCACTTGTTGAGGTAGTTCTTTAGCTTTGTAGTAGTACAGACATGCATGCTCGCCAGCAAGTTCGTGTCAGGTTGTTGACGCTCGTTGGTGATTTTTCTTGGTGATACTAAGTCTTTGCTTAGCTGCTAGTTTACCTGTTCTGTGGTAGTTCACTTGCTCTCTGGGAATGTTTTATGCTAGGTTGCTAGTTACTTTAAAACCTATAAAAAAAGAACTATTATATGTATTGCATGATCAGCATGTTTTATAAAAGCTCAATCATTATTTTCCAAATGCGTAAAAAGATTGTTTTCTTTATAAATATTATAAATTGAAATCTAGGGTCTTGCATAACGTAAGTTGTCCTCTTAGGACACTTATGCGCTCTTTTAGGATGTTAAGCATAAATGAAGTATTTTTCCGCACGTAGAAAAATAGTTTTCAAACCGTGAACTATCTGATCCACTGAGCCGAGGGATACAGTCAATTAATTTAAAAATCAGTTTTCTATTCATTTTAACTTATGATTTGAAGGTTTAGAGTGTTGCCTGAGCGTCAGCAGTTATCCCCTGCTTGACGTGGCATCACAGCTCGTAGTTATCTCGTGCTCTGATTTATTTATTAATGAGAAAAATGCGGGTCGTGACAACTGTCTCTGTTGGCCACTACAGAAGCTTCTAGGAGTGAAGCTAGCTTTCAAAATCGGGGAACTAAAGTTCTGTGTGCATAGAGTCGTGTGTGTGTGTGTTGCACTTGCATGAATCATGACATAACATATCAGAATACACATACCTGCATATAACCTGACACCTCATCATATAAACTAGTATGAGATAGCTTATACGATGAGAGCATTACAAAAGACCCTTTAACTTATAAGTTTGTATGAACATTCATATGAGTTAAGGTTAATTATTTACCTGTTACTTTTCTTTATGGTGCACCTAACTCTTTACCCCTTTTCTGCACTACTTGATATAGAACTGCTAGTTTTTATGATTGTTAGATAGTTATGTTGTCACCTATTTTGTTTACTCTTCACCCTATAAGCTTCCCTATCTCTCCTCACGCATGGTGCCTAGGAGTCGCGGGGGAGAGATGGGGATGATAGTTGGGTTAGTCTTTATGACTAACAGTCGGTGTACCAAACATTTCAGGGGCTCCGGATGGGAGACAAGGAGCAGCAGTAGGAGATGCAGCACTAGCGAAGTGCGGTGCACATGGAGGTGGGCCAGTCTAGTACGGGAGCACCGACTTCTAGCTCTATGAGTGTTAGTTTTACTTAGCTTCTGCGAGAGTGTTGTAGTGAGGACATGATGTACCGGGCATGAGCCCGTTTATATTTCTACTTTATCATTTTGTTTCAGTACCTTATCTCTGTGGACTTTGCTGTGATTTATGCTTATATATATATAAATATGGTGATTTTGTGGACTTGACCTGTTTGTACTTCTACTTCTTTGATGATCATCAATGTCGGCAGAATCGGCTTTTTGTAGTGGCAACCCTCTCAAGTGTCGCTGTCACTGCAAAACGGCGGTTCTGGGCGTAAGACTCTGTAGCGTAGCAAAAAAAAGGGGTCTTACAGTTCCTGCCCATGATTTGCAAGCATTAAAACAACATAACTTTAAGTCTGAAGTTTATCCGCATATCTTTTTACTTCAATCAATCTTAGCTTAAATCTCATTCTCGTGACATGTCTTATAGTTAAAATTTGAAGTTTGTACACCAAATAAAGTGGATGTAAGAAAGGTGGTGATGGACATCAACCCAAAACTAGCTTTAGGATGAGATTTAGTCCAACCCAAAGCTGATGCCCTTGGCCACTGCGTGGCCAAGGAGGAAGAGGAGGATGTGGTCAGATGTATGAAATTTTCTTTTGAGCTAAATTGTTTGACATTTTCTCCCAATAATGCACAACTCAAATACATAAGCATGCATTTAGAAATACTCATGATTCAGAACGTACCCTCCAAGGTTCTCTTTGACATAGATGTCTCACATTCATTTATTGCGTAATCATTTATGCATAAACTCGTCCTAGAGATCCTCCCAGAAGCAACATTGTTAAAGGCCATTATGTCTATTGGTTCAATCATGCAAACCAGTCATATATATGTATATGATTCCAGTGTTGATCAAGGAATCTGAAATTATTGCAAACACATACCTACTACCCATTACATAATTTGAATTAATTTTGGGGATGGACTGGTTGTCTGATATAAACGCTAAGATTGATTGTAGGAGCAGGAAAATTCAGTTAGAAGGTCTCAACCAGTTTTTTATCATATATTGCGACATGAAAGAAATTTCTAAATTGATTATCGCATTCGTTAAAATCATCAGGAATATTAATAAGAGTTACGCAACATGCATGGTCTAATGCATGATGAAGCTAAGAACACCTTTCAAGAATTGACAATAGTGCGAGAATTTCCAGATGTCTTCCCAAAGGAACTGTCTGTGGTGCCTCTTGTAAGAGAGGTCTATTTCCAAATCGACCTTCCCCCAGAATCTTAACCAATAGCTAAGGCACCTTATCGCATGGTCCTTAGAGAGTTAGCGGAGTTAAAGATACAATTACATGAGTTACTTGATTTGAGATTTATCAGACCCATCACATCTACTTGGGGTATACTTGTTCTTTTCGTTAAAAAAAAGATGGTAGCTTGAGATTATGCATTGACTACCAAGAGCTGATCAAGCTCACAATTAAGAGCAAGTACTTCCTCCTGAGAATAGATGATTTATTCATCCAGCTCGAAGGTTCTTGCACTTACTCCAAGTTAGAATTGAGCTCGAGTTACCATTAGTTAAGAATTTGAGATGAGGACATTCATAAGATAATTTTCCACATGAGATACATACACTTTGAATTCATGGTCATGTCGTTTGGGTAGACTAATGCACCGTCAACTTTCATGAACTTGATGAATCAGATATTCCGAGAGTTTTTGGATCATTTCATTATTGTCTTTATAGACGACATTTTTGTGTTTTCAAGGAACAAAGAGGAGCATGTCACCCATCTTTGGGCTGTTTTGAGAACACTCAAGGATAATTAGTTGTATGCAAAATTTTCGAAGTGTGAGTTTTGATTTTCAGAGGTGACATTCTTGGGACACATTATTGGTTAGAAAGGTCTTACAATGGATCCTAAGAAAATAGAAGTCATTAGAGATTGGCCAAAACTGAAGACGATTACTGAGGTTCGCAATTTCCTTGGTCTAGCGGGTTATTATGGGAGATTCATTAAGGATTTCTCTAAGATTGCTCGACATATGACTTCTCTTACCAAGAAAGAAAAATCCTTCAATTGGACTGTAAAATGCAAGCCAGTGTTTGAGGAGCTGAAAGACCGCTCGATGACAATACCTATCTTATGTCTTTCCCTTCAGGGGTAGATGACTTCCAGATATATAGTAACGCTTCGGGCCAGGGTTTAGGCTGTGTATTGATGCAGTATGAGAGAGTTATAGCTTTCACATCCCGGCAGTTGAAAGTGCGCGAGAAGAACTACCATGTTCACGATTTAGAGTTAGCAACTGTAATCACACATTAGAAATTTGGAGACACTACCTTTATGTGATTCATTGTGAAATTTTTACATATCATAAAAGCCTAAAGAATATATTTGATCAGCAGGAACTCAATTTGAGGCAGCATAGATGGATGAAATTCTTTTCATATTATGATGTGGATATCTAATACCACCCAGGCAATGCAAATATGGTAGCACATGCTCTCAGCAGAAGGGTTTCAAGCTACTCCCTCATCACCCAATAGGAGGATTTAGTACGAGCTCTTGAGAGGTTGGAGATCAGTGTGATGTCGCGCACCAGTTTTAGTTCAACGAGTCTGCATTGGATAGAGATTAAGTGTGGCATCAAAGATAAAATCAGACATGCATTGTTGTTAGATCCGAAGATGGCAAAATTTTGAGAGTTGACTCTGCTAGGGTAGAAGGAGGATTGTATGATTCAGGAGGGTTTGCTACTCTATAAGGGGATAGTGTGCATCCCAGACGTCAACCGCCTACGCGAGGACATCCTCATGAAGGCTTAAAATTCTGAAGAGAGATGTGACAAAGCATGTTGAAAAGTGTGAAACCTACAGATTATTTAAAGCTAGTTGTGACCACGTTTGCTGTCGTCAAACATGCCACTTTTGCTGCAGTCAAATGTGACAGCAAACATGTTGGTCCAGAATTACATGCTTCCCCCAGCATTTATTAAATGATGGGCGTTTGCCCAGCATTTAATATTAAATGGTGGACAAACACGCAACATTTAATAAAATGTTCATAAATACTGAGAAAGCGACCAACATTTAATAAAATGTACATAAATGCTGGGCATTTGAGCCCATCATTTATATATTGTCGGGCTTAATGCCCAACATTTAATAAAATGCTCATAAATGTTGGGCATTTGAGCCCTGGGTATAATTAGGCCTATTGCTCGACCATGTCCGGGCCCGACCCGAGCCAGACATCGTGCCAGGCTTGGGCTAAATAAGAGAGACTTTTGAGCCCTCTTAGGCCTGGCCTGGGCCTGACATGGGTCTGGCATAGTCCTGACCCAGGCCTAATCGGACACAGACCCTGGCAGATCTAGACCGGGCAACTGGGTTCGGGCCAAATTTGCACCCCTAATAATAAGTCATGCTAGAATTTTTTAACTTCTTATAATTATTTTATAGAACTTTCATGATGATTGGTCCGTGAGCTAAACATCATTTAAGGAAAAAAAAACATCTGGAGAGAACATAAATTTTTGTAGGAAAATTTCTTAAGGTCTTTTCGCTTGGACGGAATTAAGATTCTGAAATTAGAATTAAAGTCTAATTTCAATTTTATTGTTCGTGTGTTTGCTTGAACATTGAAAATGAAATGCTAATGAATTCCCTGAAATTCATTTTGAACTAAAATCAATTATTTTCAATATATATAAGAATTATATAATTCTGGCAGTGACTCATTTTGCGTCCAGATGAATATTTTTTCGCCCGGGCGAGGGATTTTTCGAACATGCGAGCGTTTTTCACCCAAGCGTGCATATTCGATCGGACGAGCATGTTTTTCACTCAGACGCATATTTTTTGCTCGAGCGCGCATTTTTCGTCTATGCATGTTTTTCGCCCGGGCGGACATTTTTCTCCCGAGCGAGCACTTTCTCGCCCTGACATAAGGATCTCGCCCGGGCTCAATTTTTTCTTGTGCGCAGGGGTTTGAAAGAGGCGGGAAAATACCTTTTTATTGTAAGTAAGAGACTTTGTTTATACGAAAACGCAAATTTTAAAATAAAGAAGAAAATTATACATTAAATAAATTAAAAAATTGATAATTAAGAAGGATAAATTTGAAAAGTTGATTGAAGTATAATATTGAAAGCAGAATTAAATTAAATAGCTAACTCTCTGGCTTAATCACCTTTAGGGTCCGTTTGTTTGAACGAAATTGAGCTCCTAGAAATGGAATTGAAGGTCAAATTCCATTTTTTCGTTCATTTACACGTTTGATGTTGTAATTAAAATTTTAACAAATTCAATTTGAATTAAAGACAATACTTTTCAATCTATATAAGAAATGAAAATTTCTGACCGAGACACATTTTTCGCTGGAGCGTGCATTTTTCGCTCGAGAGCGCGCTTTTCGCCCGAGCGCGCATTTTTTCGCTCGGGCACGCGTTTTTCGTCTGGGCGCGTGTTTTTGGCCCGGGAGCGTGTTTTTCGCCCGGGTCCGCATTTTTTCGCTCGTGCGAGCGTTTTTCGCCCGGGCGCCCGTTTTTCGCCCGCGCGCCCATTTTTCGCCTCGGCGCCCGTTTTTCGCCCGGGAACCCGTTTTTCGCCCCCCACGTCCGTTTTTCGCTCAGACGCGCTTTTTAGCCTGAGCACACGTTTTTCTCCTATGCACCAATTTTTCGCCCGAGCGCGCGTTTTTCTTTCGGGCGCGCGTTTTATCGCCCGAGCACATATTTTTTGCGTCTGAGCACGTATTTTTTTCAGACACGTTTTTGTGAAAAAGTACGCATTTTTTTTGCCTGAATGCACTTTTTCTTATAATATATGTGAAAACATATTATTTTATTTATAATAGTTTCTAATTTTTAGATTAAATTTTATTTAACAAAAAATAATTCATCAATTTCACAATATTCTCTAATATTATTGTTTATTTGCCGAACGAATAAAATTGAAATTAGTTATGAATTTTTATTTTTTAATATTCATCTATATTAAATTTCAATTCCGACTAAATGTACTAGCCCTCATAGAAATGGAATAATTTTTTTTTCACAAATGAGAATAGAGAAAATTAGAAATCTTTATCCTATAGAAATAGAATGCTTATATATATCTATATATTTGTCATTATATGCTTTTAGTCGTATGTATAGAAAACGAATGTTTTTTTGTGCACTGCTATCCGCACCGCAGTTTTGGCTATTCGCACCGCAATTTCTCCTAATTTTTTATGTATTTTGGAATACGTCCTGTACATGCATTTTTTAGAAAAATTGTTCAACACGAAAGTTGTAGATTTCGACGAGATCTACAACTTTCGTGTTGAACACGTTTGCTAAAAATGCATGTACAAGGCGTACTTACGAAATACGTCCTGTTTTTGCGACTTTTGGAAATACACTTTGTACATACATTTTTAGGAAAATTGTTCAACACGAAAGTTGTAGATATCGTCGACATCTACAACTTTCGTGTTGAACAATTTTCCTAAAAATGCATGAATAAAGCGTATTTTAAAAATAAATGAAAAATTAGGAGAAATTGCGGTGCGAATAGCCAAAACTGCGGTGCGGATAGTAGCGCCCTTCTTTCACATCACACTTGAGTAAAGGCAACGCCACTATTAAAATAATACTGTAACCGCACAGAATGACATGTAATAATCCTGACCACACAATTAAAATTGAATAGATCTCAACCCTACACCCCCATACGAAATGCCGCTGCACACAGCTTTTACGAATTCAAACGCGTTTCCGATTTTCAATTATTATAAATAAATAATAATAATTACGTAATAATAATAATAATTATTATTATTATTATTGATAATTACTAATTAGTCGTAACATGAGAAATCCTGATCTCTTCCTGCTATAAATCCGATCGATTATTCATTCGTCTTCTTCACGTCCGACATTTGGCTTCTCAAACCTCTCCGAGTTTCGATTTCTGCAAGAACAGAAAATGGTGAAGTTCAGCAACAATCTAGTCGGGATTCTCAACATCATCACCTTCCTCCTCTCGATCCCTATTCTGGGAGCCGGAATCTGGCTGAGCACGCGGGCGAGCACAGATTGCGAGAAGTTTCTCGAAAAGCCTGTGATTGCCCTAGGGGTTTTCCTCATGGTGGTTTCCCTCGCCGGTCTTCTCGGGGCGTGCTGCGGCGTTTCTTGGCTTTTATGGCTTTACCTTCTCGTCATGTTTCTTCTCATCCTCCTCCTCTTCTGCTTCACCGTCTTCACCTTTGTCGTCACCAACAAGGGTGCCGGCGATGTAGTCTCCGGCCGCGGGTACAAAGAGTATCGTCTCGGCGATTACTCCAACTGGCTGCAGAAGCGGGTTAATAACGACGGTAACTGGAATAAGATACGGAGTTGTATTCGTGATAGCAAAGTCTGCGATAGTTTAAGCCAGAAGAACCAAACGTTCGACGAGTTCGTGAACGATAATCTTTCGCCCCTTCAGGTAGTATTTCCTTTGATATCTCCGATCAATTTTTAAAAACTCTTTCTTCAGTTCATACTAATCTGCTTGCTGTTTTTCAATTGAGAAAAGTTCCTTTCTATTGTATTTTTAATTATGAATTCTTTTACTCCGTTTTTACTCTCTCTTTGGGTTCTTTGTGGATAATGCCCTCCTTTTCATGCCCTTTTTTTCAGACCTAGTTCTTTATTTAGTAGTTGGGTTCTTTACTTTTTTTCGTGGCCCTTTATTATTCAATTCAGTGTAAATAAATCGGCCTTTATGATTGTTTTGAAGTCAAACAATACTAATGATATGGATTATTCAATTTTATAACATGCATTTGTTTTAAATTCTGGTGATATTAACATTTGTAAAGAACATTTTGATAGTGTTTACTTAGTTCTGCATCTTTAGGTTTGCATGTTGTACCAGTAAAATTGGTATCATCCCTTAATTTCGGAGTTGGTTATTATGAAATTGTTAATTTTGCAATTCCAGTGGAGTTATTTCTCATGTTATTCAAATTTATTGCTTAGCCTGCACAACACGCACTAATCGATCCCATAGTCCAGGGGAACTATATGTGTGTGCCTATAAACAAGTTCTTGGATCGGCGGGCGAACCATTTTTGAAATTTTTTGTGAGCAGTTATTATGATTAACCTTTATGATCATGAAACAATACTGACATTGTGTTGCATTGAAACATGATATCCCAAACCCAACCAAAAATTTTTATCTTGTAATAAACATTACTCTAATCGAGAGTTGCAATAATAAATGATCCTTTCTTGCTTGATTACTAAAGTTGAGTGCAAAAAATAAGAAGATAAAGAGGTTTTGTTTGGTTTGTTTATGGATAATGCCTTTTTTATTTATTAATTTTCCCTTTCTCCTTTTTGTTTATGTATAGTTTTTTTATTCATTATTCAGTCTTCACTTTTTTATTGTTCAATTATGTGAAAAAGAGTTTAAGCCATTTTTAACTATGGTGGCCTGGCTTCATAGAATAAAAGAGCTCGATCTCATTAGAAAAGGTTTTTCTTTTCTTTTTTGATGTTGAGCATTCAAATGAATGCTTAATCTCCGCCACCCATAGTTGATTGAATGCATGCGATTAGCCAAATGCAACTCTAGAGTTACCCAAGTAAATGCAACGGTTATGTAGCTGGACGCTCAATGAAAAATGGAGTTTTGGTGATAAATAATGCTACCATTTTTTTGTGGGAAATTATTCTCAAATTAAAGTTTTTTCGCCTTTTCCATTGCCACCGGGGATCCAAACTGGAGGTTACGCAAACACTTCCATCTCTCCGGGGCAATGAATCAAAAATGTCACAGTAGCAGAAATGGAGTACCAAGCAGAGCTTTCATCAGACTTTACTAAGCATGGATTCGTGTTCCTTAGTTTAAGATTTGATATCTACTTTTTTCAAACAAAATTAATGCTATAAATTGTTCCATTTTAGACTTTTTTTCTTATTATGAGTTTCGCTCTTGTGATACTAACCATTTCGAAGATAACTTGACATAAATTAGTGAGTTCATAAATTAGTGAGTTATTGCATCTTTAGACTGGCATGCCGGCCCTATAGAATTTGTATCATCCCTTAGGTTTGTTATATAGGAGAGATGTTTCCCATTGAAACATTTTCTCATCTACTTCTACATTATTATTTAGGCGGCACAACACACACTTCTCAATCCCATGGGAAGTATGTGCGTGCCTATAAGCAAGTGCATATGAATGCAGGCTACCCATTTCTGAAATTATTTTTGGAAAGCTACTACGATTAATCTTTAAAAGCATAACACAATATTAATAAACATTATTTCAACTGATATATGCTATTATGATTAACCTTTTAAAACTTAATACAATGTTAACAATTATTATTCTAACTGATATATGCTATATTAATATTTATTGGAAAACTATTATGATTAACATTTAATAAACATAAAAGAATATAATAAACACCTTTAAAAACATCACCTCATTCATGTGTTAAATATTCTTCTAGTCGAAAGATGCAATAATAGACAATCCTTTCTTGCTTTACACTGAAGTTAAGCATGCAATAATGAGTAATCAAAGAAGTAAAAAAAACTCAATTAGTGAGAAATTAATTAAGTTAAAGAAAATTATCAATTGCCAGTTATTTCTTTTTTCCTCCTTTAAGTTGGTATTAAATTAATTCAAAATGACACTTTTGAACAACATATGCTATTAGAGTTTGTAACATAGGAGAAATCAATGAATTAATGCCACCAATATAATATGAACATATAAGGAGTTAAGGACACACATTAAAAAAAAGATTGATTGGGTTTGGTTTAATATAAGTCAGACTTAAATTAACCCAAGATTTGAAATATATTAATGGATAATAATTAGTTTAGAAATAATTAATGTCAGAATTATTAATTAGGGTTTTAAACCAAAGGTGGGTCATTTAGTTTGGAATGAGTAGTCAAATTTTGTATGTCCACAACTCCTTGTTTAGTGTTTATGAAACACTCTCTTCCGGAACCGAAGATATGCCATTTAGTTTGGAATCAAATAGTCAAATTCTGTATGTCCACTACTCACTCTCTCTCCACAGAGAAAACTTTTCATTTTTTTTTTCAGAACTATGGATTACTTTTGCGCGGGTATTCTCTGAGAATGAGACTCGGGGAGAAAATCTGAGAAAACAGACAATTTTTAAAAGAAAATTAAGCTGGTACTTCTATTAGAGAAGGACCATCTTCTTCTATCGGCAAATCCGATGGAGTTTAAAGTGCTTGTGTGGATACTAATGAGACTCAAATAGTTTTTTGTTCGGTCTTCGACAAATCCATTTTAAGAGAAACTAGATTTCACTGTTTCGTTGCAGGTAGAACTTTGATTTTTTGATTAGTTAGCTTCATATGTGGATTTTGTGGGGGGTTTCATGTAATTCCGCTATGCATTTGATGGCCTTAAACCCAACATATACTCTAAATTAAATCAAATATAATATTTGTTTGCGCTTATCTATCAGTGCAGATCTTGAAGGTATGAATAACCACCATTCATTAAAATATCTCGTGTGAATGCTTTCTTTTGTTATATTTTAGTACCCATCGCATAGTCATGATCTCATTCATGGAGATTATTTTGGAATAGGGTTCCTCCTAGGCAGTCATTCTGTCCCCTAGGAGTATTTAATGATTTAATATTTGTTCAGTTAATTATTTTATTACAGAAATAATCAGGAAGGTTTACTGACAACATTAATATCATCATCATGAGTATATACCCACTATTTATTTTGAAGCATGCTTTTAGAAAAAAAATCCTTTCGTTTTTGTTCTTGGTGTATAGTTTAAATTACATAAACCGTCTTGAACAACTTTCATTCAATATACTCTAAAGTTTAAACTACCCCTTCTCTTTATTCTTTTTAGACTATTCCATCTCTTTGTTCTTCTTCAAGGCTAACACTATTCACTCTTTCTAACTTTGCATTTTTCAAACAAATGTTGCAGTACACGCACATACCAGCAATATTTTACTAAAGTATTGTTTTCTTTGGAATTGTAGAAGATTGGTGTAAACCTTGTATATACTTCTTGAATACCAAAATACAAGTATGAGTACAAATATATCGGGAGAAGAGAGAGTGAGTGATCCCATTTTCAAGATGTGGGACTATTACATGAGGAAGAATAATGACTATAATGAGTCACTAAATGGGCATTTACAAGATTGTTTTCTAACCTTTTCTAACACTTCTCCACAAGATGGAACGTACAAGTCGTAGGCACCAAGTTTGGATAAGAACTAATAGTATAACGATCGAGAGAGGGCTTTAGTCAGAATATCAGCAACTTGTCCTGTAGCGGAAACATGCTCCAATTCTATCTTCTTTGATTGAATTTTTTCTCGAATGAAATGACAGTCAATTTCAATATGGTTTGTTCGTTCGTGGAAGACGGATTCTTGGCAATATGTTTCGCTGCTTGACTGTCACAAAATAAGGTCACCGAAGATGAGAGTTTTAGTCACAAATCATTAAGAAGACTTTCAAGTCAGGTTACCTCAGATACAACCGCAGTCATAGCCCGATACTCGGCCTCAACAGACGAGCGAGCAACAATAATCTGCTTCTTGTTACGCCCGGTAATAAGATGTCCACCGAAGTATGTACAAAAATCAATCGTGGAACGCCTATCATCAAGAGAACCTGCGTAGTCAGTATTAAAATACGCAACAAATGATAGAGAGGTAGATGGTTTGTAAATGAGTCCTTATCCTGGAGTAGTCTTTAGATATCTAAGAATGCGCTCAACAACTTGAAGATGAGATATTCGAGGAGCATGCATAAAACAACTCACAATCCCCACAACAAATGAGATATCAGGTTCAGTGACCGTGGGATAAATCAGCTTCCCCACCTAGCGTCGATAGTATTTTGGATTTGTAAGTAGTTGGACAGGATCAGAATCATGTGCAAAAAGCTTGTGATTTACATCAATAGGGGTGTTCGTAGGTTTGTACCTTGAGTAGCTAGCATCTTGTAGGAGGTCAATAAAGTACTTCCGTTGGGACTTGGGATAAGACAAGACCATTAGGTTGTCTTACAACTTCAAGCCCAAGGAAGTATCAAAGATTTTCCAGATCTTTCGTCTGAATTACCGAGTTTAAATGTTGTTTGATTTGATGTATCCAAAGTTGTCAAGATCGCGATCCAGACCATAGGATCTTATGATCCTACGATCTAAATTTTGTAAATCGATCCTGATTTTGTAAAGCGATTCTCGATCCGACCCTACTATCAGATTCGATCCTATCACGAAACAATCTCATCTAGGATCTCGATCCTGACAACCTTGGTTGTATCCCTGTATAGTCGTCGCCAATAATTATGTTATCATCAACGTACACGTGAAAAATCACAGTGTCTGTTGGCTGATGATGGGTAAAGAGAGAAAAGTCAGCCGAGCTTCGTGTAAAACCAACATCTCGAACCACCTTACTGAATTTCTCAAACCAAGCATCCGGGTAATGTTTGAGACCATATATAGATTTTACGGAGATGTCATACAAGAGACTCCCCCGTGATCTCAAACCAGGGAGGTTGGTGCATATAAACAGTTTCTTCCTGATCGTCATTG
Organism: Platanthera guangdongensis; assembly: GCA_039583875.1. Lineage (NCBI taxonomy): Eukaryota > Viridiplantae > Streptophyta > Magnoliopsida > Asparagales > Orchidaceae > Platanthera > Platanthera guangdongensis. The sequence goes on from CM077154.1 coordinate 158,521,808, forward strand.
AGAAATGCATTTTTGATATCCAACTGATGTATGGGTCATTGACGATGGACAGCTAAGGAGATCAAGACCGAACAGTATTCAACTTGGCGATCGGGGAGAAAGTTTCATCATAATCATGACCTTGCTGCTTGGCAAAATTCTGGGCCACGAGGCGAGCTTTTGGGCGGTCAACAGTCTCATCCACAACATGTTTGATAACAAATACTCACTTGCAGCTAACACATGACTGGTCGGGAGGAAGAACAACCAGATCGCATGTCTGGTTAGTCTAGAGAGCAGTCATTTTATCATCCATGACCGTCCGCCACCCCGAGTGCTGAAGCGCTTCCTGCACAGAATTAGGGATAGAAATGGAGGAAAGAGAAATGACAAATTGGTGGAGTGGCGGAAAGAGGCGATGTAGAGACATATAATTCTCCAAGGGATGAGCCGTAGAGGTGGATGCTGGATCAGCAGGCCGCAAGATGCCACCGGTAGAAGGGAGCTGATGTAGGGAAGTGTTCTTGGACTTACGACGAATATAGACACAGAGAGGTGGTAGAGGTAAAGAAGGCACCGGTAGTGTGGAGGGAAGAGGTGGGAGATACAGAGTTGTGACCGGGATGACAGGACAAACTGCAGTGGAAGACAGAGATAGGGTGGAAGGAGAGGAGTGGAATGATCGATCCTCCAAAAAAGTTGTGGGACTAGCCAACAAACATACATTTAATGGCGCGAGCAGCGAGCTTGTCAGTAGACGGTCCAAGAAGGTGAACATAGCATACACAGTCGAAGACACATAGTGTGAGAGAGAAAGGAGACTTGGAAGGATAGAGGAGACTAAATGGAAAGGCGAAGTCTTGTGCAGATGAAGGCATGCGGTTGATAAGATGACAAACAGTAAAAACCGCAAATTTCCAATATTTGGTGGACACCTGCATCTGAAACATGAGTGACCGGGCGACATCGAGGAGGTGACAATTTTTCCGCTCGACCGCACCATTTTGCTGAGAGGTATAAGCACAGAAGGTTTGATGTATGATGTCAAACTTGATGCATAAATTTGAGAAGGTGTTATCGGTATATTCGTGAGCATTGGCGGTGCGAATGATTTTTAACGTAGTGGAGAACTGTGTACATGTCTCTGTAAGAAAATTATGAAAAATAGTTGTCAATTCAGTACGATCACGAAGTAGATATAACCAAGTGAGACCTGAGTAACCATCAATAAAGCTAACAAAATATTGATATCCAAAAATACTAGGGACTTTGTAGGGTCCCCAAACATCAGAATGAAATAAAGATAACGAAGTATCACTCCGGGTACATGTAGGAGGAAAAAAAGAACGATGATGTTTGTCGTAGATACATAATTCATGTGTAAACTCTTGCAATGAGACATCAGGAAGAGCCTTCTTGAGAATCGGGAGGGGAGCATACCCAAAGCGGCGATGCCAATTAACAGTGGAGACAACAGAGTGAATGGTGGGTGGAACGTCCAAGAGATACAACCCATTCGACAGCCGTCCTTTACCAATGGTACTCCGCGTGCGGCGATCCTGCGCAACAAAAGAGAAAGGAGAAAATGTTATACAACAGTCAAGTTCCTGAGTAAGACGACTAACTGATAGCAGATTGAAGTGGGATCCTAGCACATGAAGAACCAATGATAAAGGGAGAGTGAGGGTTAGTCGATGATTAGCCGCGTCAGAGACAGGAGTTGTGTCGCCATTTACGACAGTGATGAACTTGGGATAAGCAGAATGTATATACTGCGGTGGTTTCTGAGATGTAATGTGGTGAGTAGCACCCGAGTCCACGATCTAGTGAGGGATATAAGAGAGACATGAAATACCTTCAGTGGAGAAAGATGCAACCAAGCCCGACGAGCGACTGATGACGCCTTGGGGTTGTTGAAGCTGGGTGCCGAGAGCATTGATATCTTGCCAGGTAGAAGAATCAGAATCTTGTGGAGGAGTACCAGTGGGAGTAGAAGCAGCTGTAATAGAGGTAACAAGGTGTGGAGGCAGATCATGTTTGTGGTAACATGTATCTTCAAGATGACCCTCTCGACCACAGTAAGTACATTTGAAGGCAGAGCGCCCATCACGTCCTCGTCCCCGAGACATGTGGTGGCCTCCTCGAGCTGAAGAGCCACGATCTGGAGCTGGAGTAGGTAGGAGGAACTGCTGAAGGAGAGCTGGAGAGAAATTTACTGGAACCTCAGAGGGAGGTGTAACATTTAGCAGCATAGAGCAGACATCAGACAGTGAGGGCGTTGTAGGGGAGGAAAGAATTCTAGCCCGAACACTGTGGAGGTGGGGAGGAACTCAGTCCATCATCATAGCAATCCCAACTGCTTCATTTTGCTCCCGTTGTGTAGCAAGATCCGTGGAGGGAGGCTGATGTTGTATCCAGGCCTCCGCCATAGTTTTGGTCGTGGCAACAGAATATGTCAAATCACATGTTGTGCCGGGATCCAGAGTTTGCTCAGATATGATATCAAACATATGTAGCAAGCTGTCTTTGTCAGAGTAAAGAGAGTGAAGTTCCTCCTGCATCGCCTTCGCAGTCTCATGATCCATGGTCATGCGATATGACTCAGTATCCATGGAATTGGGGATCCAAGATTGGACCCGACTGTCATCACGGAGCCACTCATCAGTGGGAACAGTGAGAGCATCCCAAGTAAGATGATGAAGAAGAACTTTGGTCTGGAGAATGCGGCGAACAGAATGCACCCGTTCCACAAAATTATGTTTCCCGCTGAAGGAGATTGTAGTGATCCGGAGTTCATCGCGAATTTTAGGAGAAGGAATAGCGGCACGAGCGGGAAAAGAAAAGGCAACTGTTGAGTCCAAGTCCGTGAAGGCAAGAGAGAAGGCGGTCTGAGAACTCGCAGCGACTAGAGGAGAAGAGGCTGGCAACGACTAGAAAGGGCAGCAGCTAGAAGAGAAGAGGCCGACAAAGAAGGGCCGGCGAACAACAAAGCAAGGCGGCACTAGAGAAGGCGGTCTGGCGAAGTTGTCGAACATGTAGAAGAAGCCAACAACGACTAGATGAGGCCGGCAGCGACTTAGAACAGAAGAGGCCGGCGGACAGCAAGGTAAGTCTGGCAGAGGCTTCGAGAAGGAGAAACCGGCTAACAATCAAGGCAAGGTCGGTAGTCGCTAGAGAGGGAGAGGTCAGCAGAGAAGACCGGTAGCAGACAAAAAAGAAGACCGGTAGCGGCTAGAGAAGGCCGCAGCGAGAGAAGCCGTGAAGAGAGAGAGAGGGGGGCATAAACACGGCTAGAGAGATCAACCACGGTTGCAAGAACAAGGAACCAAGCCGCACCACTCAGGCAGGAAACCACTGTGAAGAAGGCGGGCGAACAGACCACGCCGAACTAGGCAAAGGTTGCGGGCAACCAAACTGTGCGAGTAGGATCAACAGGTAAGGCAGACTGCAGGATGGCTGGGCAAAAGAAGACCGCGCAACCAAACTGCGCGAGTAGGGGTGGAAGACCGCAATGGGTAAGGCGGATCGCGGGATGGTTGGGCAAATGATGACCGCACAACCAAACCGCGCGTGTAGGAGGGCAGACCGTAGCGGATAAGGCTGGCCGAAGGAGGGTTTGACAATGGGACCCAACCGCCAAAGCTATAAAAGGAGGAGGAGATCCAACACGACAACGGTGGGAAGCAGCGCCATGAAACCTGCGGACTAGAGAAAGCAGTCCGCACAAGAAGTAGTCCGCAGATGACAAATTGCAAGCGATGTGGACAACAAGCGAGTAGACCACCGAATGAAGCAGACCGCAGAGGCCAAACGGTTAAAAACGGACAAACCACTTTGGAGGATCGGATGGCTCTGATACCTTGTATATACGTCTTGAGTACCAAAATACAAGTATGAGTAAAAATATATAGGGAGAAGAGGGGGAGAGAGTGATCCCATTTTCAAGATAGTGAGACTATTACACTAGGAAGAAGAATGACTGTTATGAGCCACTAAATGGCCTTTATAAGATTGTTTTCTAACATATTCTAGCAGGAATCATCATTATCTTAACCTAATTATTGGTGGCAGATTTATGAATGCTCATTTTTTCTCGCTCCTTTTTGAGTAAAACATGATGTGCTAACACCATTGTTACATTTCATTTTGAACAACCTCTTCAATGTCAGCCTAAACTCTACCACTTTGCTTTGCTAATCTTTGGCACTAATTTTATGTACGCATCTAATTTACCCTTTGTCCTTTGTTGTGCATTTTCAAACTACAATAGTCCGTGGTTTTTTTTGTATGTTTTGATTTTTCAAATGAATTGCTAGAGATGTTCAAATTGAGATTTCATTAGATATATATACTTATGAGGATTTAATGATTTATTTATAACTGTGATGATTGCATGTATACTTACCTAGTGAAATATATAACTTTGTGTTCCCAGTCTGGTTGCTGCAAACCCCCTACAGCCTGCAACTTCACCTTTATAAGTGAAACAGTGTGGAATAAACCTCAAGGCTTCACAAACTCGTCCATCGACGACTGCAACTCCTGGCAAAACGATCCCTCCATTTTATGCTACAGCTGCCAGTCGTGCAAAGCCGGCGTCCTCGCCAACCTCAAGAATGACTGGAAGAAGGTGGCGATCGTCAACGTGATCTTCCTTGTCTTCCTCGTGATTGTCTACTCGATCGGATGCTGCGCCTTCCGGAACAACAGGAACAACAACTACCAGGGATGGAAGGGACGCCCTTAGAAGCGCACGCCACAGGCCGTTTCTCTGTACATCCCGTGACTATGAATCGCTAGGGTATGCTTTTAGATGCGCTGTTCATACTATTATGATTTCTTCTTATTTTGTTTAATCAGATATGAGGAGCTCTCTTTTTTTTAAATTTGTTTTGGAATATGTGAACCATTCTCATGCTTAGCCTTGAATTTTTGAGATCCTCTAGTTCTGTTTTCATTGATGTTTTCTGATATTCCGATGTTTTTTTTAGTGATGCAGAGTTCTTAGTGGTTTTCATGAGAAAAATGTATTTGACATTTTGACTATCTTGCTGTATCTTTTACCCTGGGTTTGAAAAAAATTATAATTTCAGTTTTAAGAAAACATCAGTTTTAGGCTTCGTTTCGCACGGCTTATCTGCTCTGATGAGTTTGGTCAAAAACGGCGTTATCATAGAATGTATGTTTGGCAAGACAATGGTTATGACCACTATCAAGAAAATAAACTAGTTTTGAGCATAAAATGCATGAATTTTTTTAGATGAGGTTGTGCGTTCACGAACGACAGTTTATCACCACCACGCTCATGACCGCCGCCACCGCGCCGAACGAAGCCTTAATCTTGTATCTAAGGCTTACTAGATTGACCGCCCTATGCCAACCTAGCATTATCAATCGATTTATTTAGGGTTTCAACAACCCACTTCTTTGCTCATCATATTTTGCCTGCTAAATTGCAAACCATAAACCCTCCTAAATTTACATGAAATAATCATATAAATTGAATTTTGCATAGTAAGTTTAGGCCTCTCCCTCTTTATTTGTTGAAACAAGTGTATAATTAGGCTTGCATGCATATTTATTAATTTGTAGTCTGTGATAATACGCTTTGGAACAAAAGTTCCATAAAAAAACTGTCATGAATCTTCAACAACTACAAACACTCCTTCTCTTGCTGCATCTGATTTCCAATCTTTAACAAGGGATTTGAGTACACTACTCTCAAAGTAGAAGACAACTTCTCTAAGACTAAGAATAAAGTTTACTAAACTCCAAAAAATTAATGGAAATGTTTTTTTTTGGAGTGAAATTAGAACTAACACTGCTCGTTTAAAGAAATAATTAGGGGTTCTTGGAGATTATTTTCAGCAATCTTCTGGCTCTTCTGTTCTGAAACTGTTATCTTTATGGCATCAGCTACAGAATTTTCCTTGCCGGCATAGATGTCACTGGCTTTTCCCCAGAGAACAATGTACAAGCCCCCTATAATTGCTGCTGCACCTGCCAGGCTGCGATCATTTTTATTGTTAGTATACAAGTTTCTAACATTTCAAAGTACATTAATCTTGTCTGTAGGGAAATACTTTTTGGTAAAATAAGGCATCATATTTTCAATTTTATTTATTGGTTATTTTAAATTTTTTATATTTTTATAATTTAATTTAATATTTATTTTATTATTTAAAAATATATTATTATCTCTTTTTTTTTCAAATTTTTGAAAAAGATTTGGTGAATAATAAATGACAATTGCACTGAAAAGAAAAGGAGACTATAATTCCTAGATAGTGAGTGTGATGTACGTTCTGATTAAGCCTGAAATTTTCTTTAGGATTTTTTTTATAACGACACCATAAGAGACACATGTTAGTCGTCGTGAGACTATGCATGTTAAACGAGAGAGGCGAGGGGTAGACTAATAAAAACTTTGAATGAAACTAAAATGAAAGACATGATGTATTTAGATATTAGTGAGATTATGACAAAAGATAGAGCACAATTGTACGAATACGGGTTGTACCACAATGGTGACAAAGGATCCATATAGCCGACCCCGCTATAGTGAGATAAAGGCTCGAGTGTTATTGTTTGTTGTTAATGATACTTTTAGTGAGGGTTGATATTGAGTCCAACTCAAGTGATTTGGGCTCGACTCGAAATCAAGAAGTTCAAGTCAAATTCAGCTCTAAATGGATTTTGAGTCTAGCTGGCCCGATCCAAAATGACTCGATTTCGAACTGGCTCGTAATTGAGTTGAGCTAGCTTGAAATTGAACAAATTTTTTTCTTGATTTTTAGTTGATTCAATTAAATTGGCCAATTGGACAATCTTTAAATTTAGCAAATGAAATTTTAAAATCTTTAATTTTTTTATTTATGTTTAAATTTGTATTTTTATTTTAAAATAATAATACATTAATAAACACATAATAGTTTTAATTAATTCGAGATGTTTCAAATTATATTTCGAGTGATTCAGGATTGGCTCAAAATTGACTCGAAATTAGATTTGAGTCAAATTGTATCGACTCAAATTGAGTCGAATTAATTGTAACCGATTTCGATTCGTCTCAATATTCGCGCGACTTTCAAGTTTCGAATAATATAATTAACCCTACTTTTAGAGCATTTTTTGGGAGTGTAAAAAAATACGACTTCATATTTTTAAGGAGGAATATTGAATGAGTCATATAAACGAGTGACTACACATATTTAACACGAGCAAGGTGGGACTAAAGTTGTAGCCCTCATGAATTTATTTCAGTCAGAATTACGGGAAAGCTCTGTTACTAGAGTCTGGTCTGAAAGACTTCACTGCATGTGAAATGACGCTTGATCTCCACGGATATCAAGAATGATCTCCAGTGACCGTGCTCTTCACGGAGATCACTAGTAATTTCGCCTGCAGTTAAACCTCTCGCATTATCTTTTTCCCGCCACACGTGAGCATCGCGTCAATTCGAAACATAGATTTGAAAAAGAAGCTTGGATCGAAAATATTGGCGAGAATTAGAGCTTCAATTCTGTTCACACAATTTCATATTCTGGGCCGAACATCTAAGAATGGAAATAAAAAAGAAAATAATTGTTTAATCAAATTCGGCAGTGTCAGTGTTAAAAGAGAAAGGGTACCTTCCAGCATAAAGCTGTTCGTTAAGAAGTATGGATGCGAAGACGGAAGTAATCACAGTACAGAGAGGACTAAACATGGCTGAAAACAGCGGCCCTCTGATTGATATGCACCACGACTGCACAAAATAGCTGATAGCTGATCCCAGCCCCTAATTATTTATTTATTTATCATTTTAAATATTCCCAATTAGTATATATTTAATTAAAAACTTTAGATAATAACAAACGTATATATATATGTGTATAAGTTAATGATTTTATGTATATTTTGAGAAATTAATAAAGGCAGTAGGCACACTCACAGTGTATAAGCAGGATAATAAAGAGAAGCCTGATTCAATTCTCCAGGCCCTCCAGTCTGGTTCAACAACTAGGGCTAAAACAACTCCTTGCAATGAAGACAACACTGACATCCAAGTTGATAGAGAGAGTGGATCAAGATGATTTTTGCATATAGGCACCTGCATGCATTCAAATCATTATTAAAAAAAGTTTTTTTTTTACAAATATATTCTCTATCATTCAATGAAGGTTCATTTCATGATTAGAATAGATTCCTACTTTATCTAAGGCTCCAATTGAGAAGACTTATTTTCACCGATCAAGCAGTTACGCCCGCATGAACCGGAATTAAGGTCTGGTTCATGAGGTCGATCGTAACCGCTTGAGTGGTGAAAATAAGTCCCCCAAACGAAGCCTAAAAATGCATACTTAGAAAAATATCAAAGAAAGTAATTAATTAACCCATCAGATCAACGGCGAATTAGGGCAGACCCGAATACTAACCCTTTGGACTCAAATGGAAAGGATATTGATGGATGCTAGAATCCCGACATAATAGGGGCTCAACATTTGGATTGTAGTTATGATTGGGGCACATGGCGTGTTTTCTTTTTTCGTTCTAGTAAATCCGGTAAAATTTCGGGCATCCTTCAAGTGTCAAAATCTTATTCATTTGGGACTAAGCGGGTTAACAAATCTTATTTTCTTATATATACAAAAAAAAATTACGCCCTTAAATAAGTAAAGAGAGGATCTTGTCCATCTGATCCAAATTGAGCGGCTCATGATCCTTCAATGGGTCGTGTCAAATAAAGGATTGTATAAAATTGAGACAGTATATATGAGACGTCATGTGATTGTATAAAATCATATAAGAGATTGTATAAGAAGAAGAAAATGACAGAAGATTTTTTAAAAAAATGATCATATGAAACCAAAACTTATCTCGTATAAGAATAAGATCAGAAAATGATGCTATAATGCAAGCAATGATGTTGGCTTTTTGGCACTTTGCACCCTCAAAATTTAAAATTGACAGTTTGCACCACCAAATTTATAATTTATGGCACTTTGCACCCCAAAGCAAGAAATTTCAGGGGTATTTAGGTCCGTCCCTTACAACCACCCTCTCCACCGCCTCCGCCGCGAGCCGGAACGCCACGAAGCCGCCGTAGCTCATCCCCGCCACAACGTACTTCTCCACTCCCAAATCCCTCATCACGGCGACGACGCATCTGGACTGAAACCCCACCGATCGCTCCAACATGGCGGAGGCCGACAGGCCGAAGAAAACCAGATCCAAGATGTAGAGATCGAAGGAGCGCGAGAGTTCCCAATCTGATCGTGAAATTGCCACATGGAATTTCCGTCGAGTCCGTGGATGAGAACAAGGGCTGGTTTTCCAACTGTGCTCGTGCACTACCTAAGGTAATTAATCTTCCTTGAAGTGCCAACAAGGGATAAGGAAATGGTTCCAATTACGCCCGAAATCATTGATATCACAAACCCTAATTTAAAAAAAAAGTGTCATGTGTCCAAATGCGAATTGTCCCAACAATCATTTAGGTCAAGAACCCATTCCTACAGCTTGTTTAGGTATATAGGGTCATTTATAAGGAGCTCCCCTCTTATTATTTAAATTATAAAATATCTCTTACATTTTGTAACATTCATGCACACAAATATTCCTCTAAAATTTTACTCTGAGGGAGTATTTTAATGTATGGATGTTATGAAATGTAAACATGAAAGAGGTTTTTGTAATATTTTGAAATTGGTATAAAGTATAATTACATATTGCACACATCTATTTTTTTCATAAAATGTATGCACTCTTTTTTGCTTTAGGGTTTAGGGGATGTTTATGCAGTTTCTAAAGATAGAGGGATCGAAGAAGAAGAAGAAGAAGAAGAAAGACAGCATTTTGAAGAGGTTTGAGGGGGTGTAAGTATAGAATTGAACCTGCAAAATAAGCCAAGTAGACCAGCAAGTTGAACTCCCTAGAAGAAAGAAGAATCCCATCAGCCAATTGTGATCCCCTGTTGCCTCTAAAACAGAACTCCAAATCATCCTCCCAAACTCACTGCTGCTGCTGCTGCTGCTGTTCAGCAGCTTCTTCCCTTTTAAGAATGCCATCATAAAAGCACCGCACACACAAACCATGGTTCCCAGAACCTTAGCCATGCTCCTCACGCTCCCAATCTCCACCCTCTCCATTCTGATCATCAGCTTAATTAAAACAACATTCAAAGAACCAAATTAAAATGTATCGAAGGAACTTCACTCACCCGACAGTGGCTGCCATGAGGAATGTGACTGCCGGTATTATGTTGGACATGGTGGTGGCAAGTGTTGCCGAGGACAACTCCAGCCCTTTGTAGTAGAAGCTCATGTTCATGGTCGCCCTGTACATAATTCATAAAAAAGGGGCTTGTTTGGCAATTAATGAAGAGGGACAAGTATATTATGTACCCGATAAGAGCAGCCATGAAGACCAGAAAAAATCCCTTCTTTCCCAATGCCAGCTCACTGCTTGATCTCCTCCTGCTCCAAACATGAATATTTTCGATCTTTAGCTTGTAGCTAGAGAAAGGGGGGGGGGGGGGGGGGGGGGGGGGGGGGGGGGGGGGGAGAAAGATGGGGGAGGTGAAATTAATTAACCTTATGGCCATGATGGATACAGGGGTGAGGAGAAGAGAGGCGGACGCCTGCCTATAAACAAGGAAGATGATGGGGCTGAAACCGGCGTCGAAGGTGGCCTTGGTCGCCAGCGACATGCCGGCGTACAAGAACTGCAGCCCGATCATGGACAGCACCGGCAAGTTCTTCACAACCCACTCCTTCCCCATCACTCTGCTACTCTGCTCTCTGCAGCTCTGCTTTTGGATGGAGCTGCTGCCTTTCCTTTCCTGTTTCTCCTCCTGATCACCCTGTTATATTCAGATGCATTTACACTAACTGCCATGAAGGACTACTAAATAATTGAATGCGGGCCATTTTTGACTATGTGAAGTTTAAGGTTTCGTTTGGGGGGGACTTATTTTGATTGGTCAAGCGGCTACAATCACATGAACCTGACCGGTTGGTCAAGCGGCTACGATCTCATGAACCGGATCGGTTCATACGGTTGTAACCGCATGAACTGTGAAAATAAGTCCCCCAAAACGGAGCCCAAGTATACATGACTGTATAGGCTTGTCCTGCACGTAATCATTTTGAAAATGCACGGGCTGCACATAGCAGAAGTCGGCACTGCGGTGGCGGTCATGAGCGTGATGGTTACGAACTGTAGTTTGTCGATCAACGCCCAATCTCATTGAAGAAAATTCATCCATTTTTATGTTCAAAACTATTTTTTTTGTGTGACGGTCATAATCATTCTCATACAATGATAATGATAGAAAACATACATTCTATGATAGCAAAAACGTAAAATAATATCTTTTATTACTCGACGCCCGACATAGAAATCAGTAGTATGAGATATTATCATTATTATCGTCATCATATATGCACGCAAATAGGGAAACATGCAAAAGTGGCTGAAGAATCGAACTGAATTGGACGGTTCAGGCCAGTTCCCATTTGGCTCGGTTAGAGTTTGGATCCAAAAATAATAGAATTGGCAGATCGATTTAGTTCTCTATTTCTGTAGTAGTCGGATACCCAAGAATCGGCCGGAATCAATAAATATTGAAAATAAAAAATTTAATATTAGGCATTACTAAATTTGCAAAACCTAAAAGAGTAGGTGCAACTGTTAACAACTTAGAAATATGTATAAGAAATATTCCTACGGCATATATATAAAAAAGTAGTTACATATCTCTGTGGGTCTCATCAATTAGAAAGGTTGGTTTTAGAAATGATCAGAATACTCGTCTAGCAGGCGCCGTCTAATGTCGACCGGAAATTTACCGGTGAGGCGGCGACCACTCCAGGGAGCTTCTTCAAGGTTGGTGACCGGCCCTCCGGCGTTCCAGAGACGAAGGCGGTAGATCCATTTCATGTATGCACAAAGTCCACATATCTATATACCAACTTCTTCCCCCCACAAAGACAATTTTTCAAGTAAATCCATCAACAAATGTATTTCTCTTTTTCAGAATTAACTGTTATGGTTTCGTGATGGAATTCCTTCAAACCTCTCGAATTATTTTATGCGAGATCATGACCGAAGACGAAAAGGAACCTATCCTTTTCAGCAGAGTGATGAATGAGATTGAATCTCAGCAGCCCGCTTATCTTCTGTCATCAACTCGTCGTTAACTTTGTTTAGGATTTGGATGTAGAACGACAGTGAAGAGTTTCCGTGGTATACTATTGGAAGGATCGCATATA